>NW_019014524.1:408782-452804 GCF_000150535.2 Carica papaya
AAAATACATCAAACAGGAACATACCGATAAATACATCAGATTCGGGCTCTATTAGCAACCTTAATCAATTATACATATCTATTAATTCATAAAATATCATTTTATCATTTATTAGGCTTTAATGCCATGATAGGAAATAGAGTGAGAGATTCTTACTTGTTTCAGAGTCTGAAATCGGGTTATCACTGCGCCTACGGGCAGTCCCTAGATTCCCTGAATTTTTTTCCGGAAACAGAAACACACTTCCAGTACCTGCACATGTCCCCAAAAAACCCCAAATCAGACCCAGGGCCCTTTCGGCCAATTTTGAAATTCCGACACGGCGGCTCCACCGTGCTCCGGCGATGGTGCCGCCGCCTACGGCGATGATTCGCCTCGGGTTGGCCGTTTTTAGCCGAATTTGGCCAAACTTGCATTGGTTCCTGTCATAAAACACCCCTAGGGCTCTCAGTGGGCCAAAAAATTTTAAAAAATCGAAACTTATCGGCGGCAAAGCTCTCGGGTACGGCGGCTCCTCTGGCATGAGTTGCGATTCGGTGTTTTGCTCCGGTCAACTTGTAGAGAAAAGGACGGTGGTCACAGTGGTATAAAAATTACATCGAACGGAAAACGGGAAGGGCCTCATCGGAGGTAAAAACTGAGGAAACCCGCGGAGGTGCCGCTGGACTTCGGCGGTATTTTCTGACCAATTAGCTGGTGGTTTGGCTCCGATTTGGCCACATGGAGGTTTGACATCGAAAAATGAGCCAAGGGGAGAAATTGTACCTCGTTTGGCGGCCGAAAAGTCCTCTGGTGCGGCGGCGGGTTCCTCCGGTGGCTGGGTCATCTTCTTCGGCGAGGGTTCTGGCGGCTAGGGTTTGGGGTTGGGTGTGGATGTGATTATTTATAACTCTCCCCTTTTAATCTGAGCTGTCCATCATGATTTAATCTGGGCTGTCCGATCGCGATTAAATTGAAAATAAATATAGACCGTCCATCGCGATGCAATCTGGGCTGTCCGTGCGTGATCAAATCTGGACCGTCCGCACACGTGAGATCTGGGCCGTCCACGCGCGCCTTTGATCTGGGCCGTCTGTGCGCGTGGGAACGGATCTGGGCCGTCCGATCGCGCGCACGCGGATCGCCAACGTGTCTCCGTCCCGCATGGCTTCCCGCGTCAACGTCCCTGCCACGCGGCGTGTCCTGGTTGGCCGGAGCTGTTGACCGGACTGCTGCCATGGCTGCTGACGTGTCACTATTTTTCTAAATTACGTTTTGACCCCCGATTTTCGATTTTCTTTTCAAAAACACCCCTAGAATCTAAATTTTCACCCCTTTTTCCCAAAATCAATTTCAATTAAATATAAAAAATAATTTTATCCCATTTTATTATTATTATTATTTTTATTTCTTTTAAATTAAATTAAAACCTTATAAATTAAAAATTAAAATAGAATAAAATTAAACAAAAATTCCAATAAAAATTGAAATAAAATAAAAATAAATAACAAAATAATAAAGGAAAATTTTGGGTGTTACATGTTCTTTGTGAAAATAATAAATGTCAATACATTGATGATGCTATTTTTAACAATGGCTTTAAACCTTCACCTTTTCCAAAAGTTCTCCTTCTAGTGGAGAAGGTGGAGGAAGACATTACGGCTTCGACTTTATGCTTCATATTGATCTCTCTAATGTTATATACAGTTAAATCTTTAAACTAATGAGATTATGTCTTTGTTTGGATCCAATTCCGATCTATGCATGGGCATGAGCATTTTTACTATTACGAAATCAAAATTAATTCCATTAGTATAGTTTAAGTTTATCAAGTTAACCTGCAAAATAACAAAACATAAAAAAGAAGTCCACCGCATTTGCCCCTTTCATGATGTAAACTCAAGAATTATTATTGTGTTATTCTTACAAACGTTTCATCTATGTTTTTGTTTTGACTTCTGCCTCATTCAAGACAATGTGTTCTTAATTACAACCCTTTGACATTGTTAAAACTACTAACCAAAATTACACTAAATTATAAATGAACTAAAATTTAATTTAAAATTTGGATTAATCAAAGTATTATTAAAGTTTGCTGCAATGTCGATGAAATGAGAATAAAAAATTTTCCTTTTTTAAAAGATCTAACTATGTTCTTGTGTGGTTGTTGGATTATGTGATTTGGATTATTTTCTCACCACTTGAATTACTGAAAAGCCATGCACATTACTGACCATTGTTACCTCATACATTGACATTTCAACCGTTATTGTTGAATGCATAGACCTAAGGAAACTGTAACTTGTACTTATGTTAATTCCTATGAGGTTTTTTACTCCCTTGTCTTCTTAGTCAGTTGCATGAATAAAGATAATTTGATAGCAAATACAAGTACTAATAATTTGACTTAATTGCTTCAAATAAAACACAACAAAAAGCATTACATTGGAACAAGGAACTTATAGTGGAAAGTAGTGCAATGTCGAAGGAGCAAATAAAGCAAACACTAACAAACAGAGAAAAACAATCATAAAAAATGAAGTTCTTTATGATTGTCGAAGTAATAAAATCATGTTTTCAGTGTCAAAACCCTAATTTCATTTACTTATGTGTTTTCTCACAATTGTAGAACAAATGTGTGAGAAAAGTAAATAGATGAAGAAGGAGATGACTTTAGCAGGATAAGGAAAGTGAATAAACCTTTCTGGCGTGACGAAATGAAAGTAGGAGGAGGATGAGCTGATAATGAAGGAAAACTGAAGGTGAGAGTGTAGCTCGAACAGTGAAGGAAGCTGCAACCACTGGCAAACGATGAGAAGTTGTGCCATTGACGAAGAATAAGAAGTTACTATTGTCGGGAGGATGAAGGAAAGCTGATGATCTAATTATAGTATAATTTATTTTCCAAAAGAAATTGGGCTTGGGTTTTTCAAATGGGCTAATAGGCTAGTGACCGTAACATTAAATAAAGTTGGAGCCTTAGAAATTTTAGTGGGTAGTGGACTTATAGCAACGAAAAAATTGGGCTTTTATGATTTTTCGGATGCTAAAGTGATATTTTATGTCATAAGTGTTAGAATATTTTTATTAAGAAAGATAAAATTTGGAAGCTTGAAACGATACTTATAATGTAGGTCAAGTAAGATTTTTTAATCCTTTTGGCTCAATTGATTTTGGAAACTTTACAGAGTTGGGGTGAGCCAATCGGCTTCACTTTCTATACACGAACCATCATTCAAGATGATCTTTTTAAATTTTTGTGAAGGGTGAGAAAATAAGCAACCCTCTCCTATTTGAAACGTTATTGATGATTATAATAAAATGAAGATGAAATTGTTTGTTCTTTATTCATTAATGTAAATTTGTTGTGCTACTGAAACGAACATTAGCTAGTAAGTTTAGTCAGAAAATTTCTTTCAATATTATTTAATGTTACAATACATTTTATTTGTGTTGAATAGAATAAAAGAGTATTTTTGATTTTTTCTTCTATTTTAGTTCTTCTCTTATTACATATTTATCCTTTTTAATATTTTATCTTAATTATTTGCACTTAAAAGTTCGTAAGAGATTTCTTTTTTTTTTTCCAAAATTATTTTCTCTTTACTTAATCTTTGATTTTGTTCTAATAATTCATTTTTTTAAAAAAACCAAAATAAAAACTTCCATTTTGTGGATAATTATTTTATAAAAAAAGTTTCGATGACTCAAATATACATTTGCTCATATGTTAATGTGCTGTAACTAAAAATTTTATCTTATCTTAAAAAATGTATTTGTCAAAATCTAGGAGATATTTTTGTATATATAGGTATACCTTATTTTATTTATATCCTTCATTTCTTCTTCTAATTACCACTCATAGGGAAAAAAATGCCATCCAATCTAAAATTCCATATCCAAAATTAAATTTATGTTTCAATTTTATATAACACCTTCTAAGTATAAAATTCTAGTTCAAAAGAAAGGAGATATTTTTCTACATCTAAGTATACGTTATTTTATTCATATCCTTTATTTCTTCTTCTAATTACCACTCATAGTAAAAAAATGCAATCCTATCTAAAATCCCATATCCAAAATTATAGTTATGTTTCAATTTTATATAACACTTTCTAAGTATAAATTCTAGGTAAAAATCCAGGAGATATTTTTCTATATCTAAGTATATCTTATTTTTTCATATGCTTTATTTCCTCTTCTAATTACCATTAGTAGGAAAAAAATACAATCCAATCTAAAATCCCATATCTAAAATTAAATTTATGTTTCAATTAGATTAAACATTCTTATGAAACACCTTCTAAGTATAAAATTCTAGATCTATAAATAAATCCATTTTGAGCTTAATTCAAACATAACAACAATATAGATCAAATAATTTTTGTTGGTTTTCAAAATAATTAGATATGGGCAAGACTTCTTTAAAGGCAACGTTCTTGGTGGCTTTGCTAATCATTTCTTCATGTGAGTATCAATCTTTAAATTAAGCAAAGTGGAGATCTGTTTTTATTTTCTCAACAATTCATGCTTAGCTTTCAGTTGTAGATGTAAGAAAGAAAAAAGGGGTTATGTTTATAAGATTATATATTGTTTCATTGACTTGTAAATACCACTGACTCTTTGTATATAGTTGTTATATTAAGGATTGAGGGAGTATGTTCAAGTGATAAGGATTGTAGAGATCTTAGGTGCGAGCATGGTATCTTTCAATGTGTTGATCATAAATGTCAATGCAGTAACGGTGGAGCTTCTACTAATGGATATGAACCTTCAGCATGTATCAAAGGTGCACTTTGCAATAGAGGGGGAAATTAAGGTTTTAAATGTATTCATCATATTGATCTCTATGGTATCTTATGCGAATAAAAATTTATCCTAATAAGAATATATTTTCATTTAAATCCAATTTTGATGTATATGACAATATGAAAATTCTATTATTGTGAAAATAGGATTAATCCCATCAAATCCTTTCATGTATTACATGGTGAACTATGATGTGAGAAAGCATTAACAATAAGTCCTCCATATCCACCCTTTATTGAAGTAACAATCAAGAATTTTTCTTGATATAATGCAATTCATTAAACTTTAAGTTTATATGGGATCTTATTTTAACTTTGGACCAATTCACGATAATGTTCTTGTGGGTTTTGGATCCAAGGTAGCCCAACAAACTTTCGGACCTAAAACACACTAGTCCTAAAAAAATTAATCTCAAGTAATTGGTAATGTGTGACTTGAGTTTTTATATGAAATTTTTTTCTAGCGTTGTATTTATGGTATCACAATCTTCACACTCAATTTTTTAATGTCCTTATTAAGATCACACATTACACAATCACATATAACAATCCAAAGATCTACAAGACACAAGATTATAACAAATGAAGTTAATGACTTGATGCATGCTCACCCCTAACTTATAGTTGGAAAAATTACAATGTGCATATTTATAGAAAAATTCCATAAACCAAAAACAAATCTTAAACTTGATCAAAATACACAATTAAAAATTTAATAACTACTAAGTCCTTAGATTGAAACATTACTCAAAGCTGAAAGAATTTAAACTTTTCAATCCAATGTAAGAAAATTTGTCGCGAAAGTCATTTGTTTATTGAATTTAACATATCTTAAGAAAAGGAAAAAAAACAAAAAGTTAGAGTTATATTCCATTCGAAGATGATGCCGCCAAAGTGTGATTGAGAGACCCCTTGATAAATTCTTTAATTCTTTGGCTCACTTCTTCTCTCTATCTAACTATTATATACAAGAATTTGGGAACTTTAGTTAATGAAAAACTCATATGAAAGAAGAATTTGTGCTCTTTTTATAGATGAGAGAAGAGACCAAAGCATATTCATGATAATTGAATGTATTAATAACTGTTTTTATTATTATATTTTAATTCTCATAAAATATAATAATTCTATAATTTATTTTAAGATTGCCCACTCCATCAATGTACATTTTTTATAACGATAATATATTATTTTAGGTGTCTTTTCAATTAGCTTTAACTCTTATGAGTGAATGAGAAAAAATAAAATATAATGTTAGTGGGTCATCCACTTAATTATCGGAATTAACATTCTCTTACTTGACCCACTAAACTGATTATGAAAACTATAATAATATATATATTTTTATATTAAGAATATATTTATTGATGAATGAATTTGATACTTGATCCTAAAATCAACCAACAAGATCAAAATTACTTTACCATAATATTGAAATAACTTAGATTATAAATGTGAAACATAACAGTCACATGACTTCAATGTTACATTTCTTTTTATGCATCATACATAAATAATATTTACTAATTTAGTCCATAGAGCCAAAACAAACCCCATAATTTTTCTTATCAAGACATTCCCTGTTGATTAAATACTAAATTGTGCACCTATGATTAAAAAACAGGAAAGAACCGAAATAAACTTTCATGTGCAAAATGTTAATTATTCAACCATTAAAATATCCATCGTCATATTATGAATTATTCAATAGACCCAACCTTACAACATGTTCTGCATATGTCTTTGGAGGTAGTCCTTTAGTTAATGGATCAGTAATCATAA
The DNA here is from genome assembly GCF_000150535.2 of Carica papaya. The sequence goes on from NW_019014524.1 coordinate 415,352, forward strand.
ATATGTTACTAATATTTTTAATAGACACTTGCTGTTTATAGACTATTTCTCTAACAGGTAAGTGCTTTAAGTCTATGTGTTTGGGTCTACTAGAATATTTGCCATTCTTAGAGAAGAAAATAACTCGTTATTATCACAAAATATTCTCAGTGGCTTGACAATAGAGTCAACAACACCTGCAACCATAAAACATGACTTGAGGCTTTAAAACATGCTATAAACTTAGCTTCCATTGCGAATGAGATAGTAATGGACTACATTATACTCTTCTATGTAGTTGTCCCATTTGCTAACATAAAGATAAAACCTGCAGTAGACTTTAAGCTATCACAACAACTACCATAATTCGAGTCTGAGTATCCAATAATCTTTAATTGTTCTAATCTTTTATATGTGAGCATATAATCTTTTGTCCCTTGAAGATATATCATAACATTCTTTGTAGCTTTCAAATGTTCAATTCCTCGATCACTTTGATATCTTCCCAACATATCAACAACATAACTGATATGTGGCCTTGTACAAGTTTGAGCGTACATTAAAGTTCCCACAACAGATGCATAAAAAATTATCTTCATCCGTTCCCTTTCTAAGTCATTTATTAGGCACTGAGTTTTACTTAATTTGTCACCCTTCAAAATGGGTGCAACACTGATTGAACATAACTGCATATTGAATCTCTATAAATTCGGTTAATATATCATTTCTTAAACAAACCTAACAATTTTCGATATCGATATCTGAAGATTTCTATTCTAATAACATAGGTTGCCTCACCCATATTAACCATTTGAAAGTTTTTAGAGAGATATTTTTTTGTTTCATATAACAAACCACGATCACTACTAGTTAACAAAATATTATCCACATATAATACTACAAATATAAACTTACTGCCACTAATTTTTAGATATATGCACTAACTAACATTATTTTTTTTTAAATTCGAAAGATGTAACGGTATCATTGAACTTTATATACCATTGTTTGGAAGCTTGTTTAAGACCATAAATAGATTTCTTTAATTTTTAAACTATGTTTTCTTTTCTTTTCTTTACAAACCCTTCAGGTTATTCTATATAGATATTTTCATCAAAATTCCCATTCAAGAAAGCAGTTTTCACATCCATTTGATGTAACTCAAAATCAAGATGTGCTATAAGTACCATAATGATTGGGAGTCCTTTTTAAAAACTAAAGAGAAGGTATCTCTATAATCTATACCTTCCATTTTAGTAAAACTTTTGGCCATAATCTAACTTTAAATCGTTCAATACTGCCTTTAGTATCGTGTTTGATCTTGAAGACCCTTTAAAATTGATAATTTTACAATTATTAGGTAATTTGACAAGATCCCATACACCATTATGATCCATAGATTTCAACTCTTCTTTCATAGCTTCTATCCATTTATTAGAATTATCACTCCATGGCTTGTGAAAATGTAACTGAATATATTCTTATCTCAATATCAAAATCAGATTCTTGTAGATATTCTACATAATCATCTGATATAGCAAATTTTCTTTTCATTTGAGATCTTCTCAAAGGAATTGATTGGGTTTGTTCTACAACATATTTAATGACGACATCTTCTTATGGGAATGAACCATTTCCATTATGTAGCTCATTTTCTATAACCTGCTGAGGAAGTTAAGTAACAATTGTTTCTTGAGGCAAAAAAGATGGTGGGATATCCACTTTTATTTCCTCAAAGTCTACTTCTATTAGTTTTTCACTCTCACTAATTTCGCCATTCTCTAAGAATATACCAGTTTTAATTATTCTCGTACTATGGTTATGATAATAAAATCTATACCATTTGGATTTATCTGGATAACCAATAAAATATCCAAATATTGTTCTTGAATTTAGCTTTTTCTCATGAGGATTAAAGATTCTTGCCTTTGTTGGATAACCCTATATATGTAAATGTCTTAAACTTGGTTTCTTACTAGTCCACAGCTCGAAAGGAGTTACAAATATTTCCTTACTAGGAATTCTATTTGAGATATACATTGGGATCTTTAATACTTCACCCCATATTGTGATAGATCATCTATAAAAGTGATAAAATATCTCTCTTCAATGAAATAAGGAATGGAGAGTGGTCCGTAAATGTCCATATGAATTATCTCAAGTAGCTCATTACTTCTTGTGGTATATTTCTTTGTATGTTTAGTCTGCTTTCCTTTTATGCAATCTACACATACTTGGAAATCAATGAAATCAAGATTTTGTAAAATTCCATCATTCACTAATCTCTCAATTCCTTTCCTAGAGATGTGCCCTAGGCTTTTATACCAAAAGAATGAAAAATTTTCATTAATTAAGTCATGTTTTGAACTAATATTTGAGTGCAAGGTAAATAAAATTTGTGCAAATTCATGATTCAGGTAAATTTTATATAAACCATCGTAAAAATTACTGGAACCAACTATCATTGAATTAAACACTAAACTTACTTTTTCATAACTAAAATAAATTGAATATCTAATAATATCTAATTTGAATAGTGCAATTAAATTCTTAGAAGTCGAAGGTACAAAAAATGTTCAAAAAATTCATCTAATGACCAATTTCTAATAGCAAGTGATAGGTATTTACAACTACCACTTATACTTTGAGACAGTTTCCCATATAGAGGAACTTTTCATTTTCTTTTGGCCAGATTATAAGGAATCCCTGTATTAAATTAGTAACATAAGTTGTGGTTTTAGAATCCATCCACCAAGTATCAGAAGGATCCTCAATAAGATTTGATTCATAACATAACAAAGAAAGATTCATACGTCTCTCTTCGAACCAAGCCTTACACTTATTACATTCCTTTTTCACATGACCTTTCTTCCCACAAAAGTAGAAACTCAAAGTAAATTTTCCATCATGACTCTGGTTATTCTCCCTAGGTTTACTATGTTTCTTTTGTGGAATATTCTTTAATTTTCTGAATTTTCCTTTATTCTTCATAGCTCTATGAGTAACTGCAAGGGTAAAATTATGTTTATCTTGCTTTAATCACATTTTCTCCTTAATACACTTAGTAATAAGCTCATTCATGTTTCACTGCTCATTATTAGTGTTATAGTAAGTTTTGAATGGAGCAAACTACAAAGGAAGTGAGTTAAGGACAAATTTTACTTAGAAGGACTCATCTATGTTCATATCCAATGCCTTAAGTTTTGTAGCCTTTTCAGACATGTTCAAAATATGTTGCTGAATTCCTTTCTGATCATCATATTTCATGGTAGTCAATTCGGCCGTCAATGTGCCTGCAAGAGATTTATCGGTGCATTTAAAACACTCATCCACATATTTAAGAAATTCTAAGGCTATCTTAATTTGAGGGAAAGAAGTTTTGATGTTCGTGGCAATGGTCATTCTCATAAACACGAGATTGAGTTTATTTGACCTTGTCCAGGCTTTCGATTATTCCATCTGCTCGAGGGTGCTATCATTGGTTGCTTTAGGAAGTTTTTAAGTATTAAAGCCAGGTTAAGATCTAATAAACCCAGTTAGAATTGGACCCTTTCGTACCACTCTGCAAAATTCAACCCATCAACAATTGTCATTCAAGATGCAAAAGAATACAGTGAAGTGAGAACTATAAAAATAGAATAATGCTCATAGTAAGGCCTCAATTATATTTATAATATAGAATTAAAATTTATAAATGATAAACTATTGATATCACTATATTTTTTTCCTTTGGGCAAAACATTATTGTATCTAGCCTTCACTCAAATGGGCTTAAAATACTTTATGTTTTGTGTCATTTATATGTTACCTTTGGGTATCCATATAAATAACATAAAATAAACTATCACTTCATAATTAGTAAAAAGTGACTATCCTTTGGGTTAGTCTCAATCTCATAATTATAAAAAAATATATATTATTCCTTTATAAGTCTCCTTTAATTCTTTAATGTAGTTTAACTAATGTAAGACTCATCAATCTGGGTTACTTTGGTAACTTGCCTTGTTAATGAATCCATAAAACTACGAAACACAATTTGTATAAAATATACATATATATTTACATTATGAAATTAACTATTAATTTAAAATACATACACATAGATAAAAAAAGTGTTAGTATAATAATAATACATATATATAAACTATTAGTGTAATAATAAATATATATATATAAACTGTTAGTATAATAATATATACATATATATAAACTGTTTGTATAATAATATATATTTATATATATAAACTGTTAGTGTGTAATGATATATATACATATATAAACTATTAGTGTAATAATATATATATAAACTGTTAGTAAATAATATATATATAAACAGTTAGTATAATAATATGTACATATATATAGATTGTTAGTGTAATAATATATATATATATACATATATAAATTGTTAGTGGAATAATATATATAAACTGTTAGAGTAATAATATATACATATTTATAAATTGTTAGTGTAATAATATATGTATAAACTCTTAGTGTTGTTAACAACATATATACATAAACTTTTAGTGTAATAATATGTACATATATATAATCTGTTAATGTAATAATATACATATAGATAAATTGTTAGAGTAATAATATATATATAAACTGTTAGTATAATACTATATATATAAATTATTAGTGTAATAATATATATATAAACTGTTAGAGTGATGATATATACTTATACATTTAACTTGTTAGTATAATAATATATATATAAACTGTTAGAGTAATACTATATACTTATATATAAACTGTTAGTGTAATTATATATATACGTATATATAAGCTGTTAGTTTAATTCTAAGATATGTAAATTCAACATTGCTTTGATACTAAATGTAAGAAAATTTGACGCAACAGTCATTTTTTTATTGAATACAACACATCCTAAGAAAATAAAAAATAACAGAAAGTTAGAGTTACATGCTATTCGAAGATGATTGAGAGGCCCCTTGATAAAATCTTTAATTTTTTGGTTCACTTCTCTCTATCTAACTATTATGCACAAGAATTTAGAAACTTTAATTGATAAAAGACTTATACGAAAGGGGAATTTTTGTTCCTTTTATAAATGAGAGAAGAGGCCAAAACACATTCATGATAATTGAATGTGTTGATAATCGTTCCTATTATTATACTTTAATTATCATAAACTATAATAATTCTATAATTTATTTTAAGATTACCCACTCCATCAAGGTACATTTTCTATTATAACAGTAATCTATTATTTTATGTATGTTTTTAGTTGGCTTCAACATTATAAGTGGATAAAAAAATAAAACATCATGTTAGTGTGTCATCAACTTAATTAATGGAATTAACATCCAAATGCAAAATTTAACTAATATATTTTAATTATTTAAATTGAAATTCTCAGTCACTTGCACAATCCAAATAACAAAAAAAAGTACTAACAATTCGTCTTAATTTATTTTAAATAAAACCGTTCACTAATCATTGTATCTACTAATATGATTCAAACATCATATGACCCATAACAACAATATAGATCAAATAGTTTTTATTGGTTTCGAAATAATTAGATATGGGGAAGACTTCTTTAAAGGCGACGTTCTTGGTGGCTTTGTTAACCATTTCTTCATGTGAGTATTAATCTTTAAATTAAGTAAAATGTAGATTGGTTGTTTGTTTTCTCAATAATTCATGCTTAGCTTCAGTTGTAAATATAAGAAAGCAAAAATGGGTTATGTTTATAAGATTATATATTATTTCATTGACTTGTAAATATCACTAACTCTTTGTATATAGTTGTTATATTAAGGAGTGAGGTAGTATGTTCAAGTGATAAGGATTATGGAGATCTTAAGTGCTAGGATGGTATCGTTTAATGGGTTGATCATAAATGTCAATGCAATAATGGTGGAGCTTCTACAAATGGATATGAACCTTCAGCATGTACTAAAGGTGCAGTTTGCTATGGAGGGGCGAATTAAGGTTTTAAATGTATTTATCACATTGATCTCTATGGTGTCTTATGCGAATAAAAAGTTATCCTAATAAGATTATATTTTCATTTAAATCCAATTTTCACTTATATGTAAATATGAAAATCATATTATTATGAAAACAGGATTAATCCCATCAAATCCTTCCATGTATTGCATGGTGAACTATGATGCGAGAAACCATTAACAATAAGTCCTCCATATCCACCCTTTATTGAAGTAACAATCAAGAATTTTTCTTGACATAATATAATTAATATAACTTAATGTTTATATGGAATTTATTTTAATTTGGAACCCATTCACGATAATGCCCTTGTAGCACTCCGGATCCAAGGTAGCCCAACAAACCTTCAGATCCATAACACAGTAGCCATAAAAAAGTTAATATCAAGTTATTGGTAGTGTATGATTTGAGTTTTTGTATGAAATAGTTACATATTTCTCTAACATGGTATTTATGGTATCACAATCTTCATTCTCAAATTCTTAATGTCCTTATTAAGGCCATATATTATACAATCATATATAACAATCCAAAGATCTACAAGATGCAAGATCATACCAAATGAGGTTAATGACCTGACACATGCTCTGGTCCCACTAATTTTTGACATCCCTAACTTGGAGTTGGACAAATTATAATGTGCGTATTTATAGGAAAATTGCATAAACCTAAAATAAATCTTAAATTAACCAAAATACATCATTAAAAATTTAATAACTAATAAGTCTTTAGATTGAAACTTTACTCAAAGTTAAATGAATTTAAACTTTTTGAATAAAATGATTTTTCAATCCAAATGCAAAATTCAATTCACCTAATATATTTTGATTATCTGAATTAGAATTCTCAGTCACCTCTATATTCTAAGTAACAAAAACAAGTACTAACAATTAAACTTAATTTATTTCAAATAAAAACTTATACTAATCATTGTATCTACTAATATGATTCAAACATCATATAAAATTGTCCCAGATGGGACACAAAAAGGATCTATTTTAAATATTTGAAAGATTTATTTTTTTAATTCTCTTTAAACCATTGATTTCGATAATTCATTATTTACTAAATAACTCTTTCAATACGTGTTAGAATAATTTAATTAGGCTATGATAAGTGTAAATATGACACACTGGCTCGGAGAAATAAGGATAAGCCCACGCTTCAAAATGATGCCATTTTGAAGTTAGGCATCAAGAGCAAGAAGGGCCAAAATGACATTGTTTTGGGAAACTCCAAAATGATGCTATTTTGATGAAATAAAAAGGAAAAAACAAGAGGGCAACCAGAGGCGTGCACGCCTCTGCGGTCGAAGAAGATGAAGAAGAAAAAGTCTAGATTTGCTCACCAAAAAAGAAGTAAGAAGAGGCATAGAGAGCTCTCTATCTCTTACCTATTAAAAAAAAGAAGAAATCAGGAAGAAGGAAGAGAAATAGAGTTAAACGAGTAGAGAGAGAGAGAGTGAGTTATGAAGAGAGAGAAAGTAGCTCGAGGAGAGAGAGATACAGGAGGGAACAAACTAGATCGATGGCAAGGTGGGTTTGGTGTGCGTGGTGTGTGGTACGATAGAGAGGCCCATAACCAGAAGGTCGGAGAGAGAGAATGCACGATGGTGCATGCAAAGAAGATTGAGAACTGCGGCAATGGCCAGGCACAGTTCCATATATCCATACATTTTTTTGGTGCGATTTTGCCATATTCGAGGCAGATTTACGTGCATGGCTCATTCTGTGATGATTTATGGTCTAAGCATGGCCATAACTACAGTTTATGATCGTGTGTATCACTTTGATGAACCCGATGCCCTCCCTAGTCCTTTCCTTATCCAGGGTATGCTCTCTATACATGATACTACTGCTAGAGCTCTGATCGATACATGTGCTACCCACTCTTTTATCTCTTGTGCATTTGCTTGTAAATTAGATATTAGGCCTGAACCTTTAGGAGAAGTACTGGTTGTAGATATTTGTCTTATGTTGGTCGCATGCACGCACACGTATGTGGCGTGTGGTGCCCGCGCAGGCGGGTCCTTTCCTGCGGCCGTTTTCCTGCGAGATTTCCTACTTTTTTCTGTCTTTTTCTTCTAAAAATTTATTTTTAAATAAAAATAACAAATTAAAATTCCTACGATAAAATAATAATAAAAATATAAATTTTAAGAATTATTTAAATAAATTAAAAATACGAATTTAATTTACAAAATAAGATATTTAATTAAAATTAAAAACTCTGAAATAAGTTAAAGAGTTTAAATGGCCTTAGGGCCCGAATAAATAGGGGCTTACAATTACAATTTAAGTGCAAAGATTTGTGGGGTGTTACACACTCTGAAGCCAATTGGAGATGGCAAATAAGCAACAATTGTAATATATCATATTACATGAAACTATGGAAAGCTTAAATACTATTGAAGAAATTACCTACTAGGAGAGAGTGAATAAATTTTTTAGAAAGACCATGAATTTCCCTTGAGTTGGGAAAGGAGTTTTAAATGGGGAGATCCCCCAAAGCAAGAAGAAAATCCCTCGAATGGGATAACAACATTTAGTGAGAGAAAATTCTCCTGAGTGGAGGAAAACACCCTAGTAAGTGGGTCTTGGAAGAGCCCTCTTATGTAATCAGATTCTGTAATATTCTAAAAGTTTGAAAGGATAAGAACCTTCTCTCATCCTTGAGGCCAACTACCTTCACCTTAGGAAGTGTCTAGCTCTTGGACAATGTCGATATGTTCCCAACCATTTCTTTTTAGCAATGTGATAATGTGTTCAAAGAGGTAGTTCGAGTTATAGTTTGAGGGCGTATTTAGAAGCACTTTCGAACCAATACAAGACATTTGGGCTTAAGCTTTTGCTACCATTAGATTTACTTATAACAGTTATGTTACCGAGTCCATTGTTGAATAATGTTTTTCAAGTTTTCTTCATTAATGTTTACTGGTAAACCTATTTTTCTTCATAGTTATTTACAATGATTCTTATCTTCCTTAACCAACCATATCCAATCACCCAACCAATTACTGGTTTGCATAGGGATATTAAATGTAATATTGCAATTAGTAATACAAGTTATAAACTTGCAATGTTGTGAAATAAAGGAACAAAGAATTTGTTATTGCTGATTATGTCATGATTTTCATCAAAATCATGACGTATAAAGAGTTTAGAGATCTGGACCATTCTTTCATTTTAGAGAGCTTTAACGCGACCTATTTACTTGATTTACTTGTCATGTGGATATTATTCGAGTTTTCATTATAGAGGATATTTTTCTAAATTGAGACAACTTTTAGCCTCCTATTTCTCCTACCTATGTTTTTGCAAATATAACAATATTGGAGCATTAAGAACCTAAATATTTCTCCTACCTATGTTTTTGCAAATATTTAGGTTCTTAAGGCTCCAATATTGCTATATTCAGCAATAAACATTATTGGGGATATTTTGGTTAGTTGGTAATTTACCTCCAATAGATTCCTTAAAATAAGTAGACTCAAAAGAAAGCATTTTGGGAGGCCAAATAATTATTTGGTACTTTGATAAAATACAGAATTTCTTGTGAACTTTCTTTAGGAAGAACAAATACCCTAACTGTTCTAAATCCTTATTGAGATGTCATATAGGAGTTATAATGTTGCTTCAGAAACCCTTAGTCATTAAATCATCATATGCTTGATGGATAGAAAACTTCTGTATTGGATGATTATAGTATGCCTAATTAGAACTCTTTTTTTTGAAAGTCCTTATCCCTCCTAATTAAATTTCCATGGGAGAAGAGGATATCCTAAGGACATGTTTTAACCATAAATAATTAATAATATGATAATAACTCAGAATATAGTTCTCTTATGCCAAAAGGTGACACCAAAATGATGCAATTCCCAGATAAACTTTCAAAGTAAACACTATTCATAGTGGCGCAGTAAAAGTGTGGTATGGACCCATAAACCACCACACAAGAAATATTTCTCTCTAAACCATCTAAGAATCAATATACGTGAACTAGGCATAATAGAAACGCTATGATCAGCCCTACTACTGCTACAGACTGGCTCCAATATGAGAGTATCCGACCTCCCTAATCTCTCATCTAGAAAAAACCTTAAAATTTCTTAACCATTGATAAAAGTATGCTTTGTGAATATGAATAATCATGAAAAAAAAGAGAGAAGACAACTGTAAATCCAATATCCTACAAGATCAACATTTGATCAGGATACTACAAACCAACCTTCCTAAAAGTAAAATTTCTAAACATAATACGATTTATAGTATATTAAGATGACCAAAATTAACCCAACCAAACCTTCATTAGCCATTAGTTGTGACAATATTTTTCAATAACAAAACCATTAGTGTGAATAACTCTCACATATTGTTTGCATATTTTTAAATTGGAATGTAAAATTTGTATGTTATACAAATATATCAAGATGAATCTTCAAAGTAGACACTCTCAAATTAAAAATTAAACACATGAAGAAATGCTTTTCAAGTCAACAAAGACTAAATGAGAGTACAACAAACCCACGAGTCATATCTTAGTGTTGTACTTAAGAATAATCACTTGCAACATTGGGAAGCGAAAGGTGTAGTACTTAACCGTAAAAAGAATGGAATAGGTAGAGAATATAATCAATTTTAGCTAGACCATTATATGACCTATCTATCGAAGGCTCCTAATAAATTTCAGTAAGAAGTATGAATTTCATAATCACTTACTTAAAAGGACTTTAAGAAAAATCCAATCAAGTACTGAGGTGTCTTGAAAAGCATTAAAACCTTGATGGGGTAGAAGTACAATTTGACTCAACTAAGAGTAACTTATTTAGGCACCAGACCAATTGAATAAAGAGGTGGAAGTTTCGGTACTAAAATATTTTAAAAATTTCTAAAGGTAATTTTTAGAAGTCAAATAATAAATGATTTTCACTTAAGACATATGAAATTTGAGGGAAGGTAAACATACCATAGTGTTGGGTATTTAGGTAATTAAGAACTCATCATTGTGGAGAATAGAGACTGAGGGGTGTATTAGGAATTTTTCAGTCTTTGACAAAATTAGAGGAACTATACGATTTAGTTAAAAGATAATCTACGTAGACATCAAGTCATCGAATATGGAAGGAAAAAGCTCTAGAAAACCCTAATATCTTACCAAATTCGTAAATAACATTGGGAATTGAGATATTCACTTTTTGCAAGTATACCTTAATTATAGGAGCTAAAAATAATATGATTCTGAGCTAAAGAGATCCCACCAATTATAACATTATAATGAAACTAATAAGTTGAAGAGAAAACATGTAAAGATGTTCCAAACCCCTGGTCACTACAAATTTAGAGGACCAAATTTTTCTAAAGGGGGAAGATTGTAACACCTTGGCCCAGAGAAATAAGGATAAGCCCATGCTTTAAAATGATGTCATTTTGAAGTTGGACATCGGAAGTAAGAAGCTAAAACGACGTCCTTTTGGGAAACTCCAAAACAATACTGTTTTGATGAAAGAAAAAGAAAAAAAATAAGAGGGCAACCAAAGGCGTGTATGCATCTAACAATAAAAGAAGATGAAGAAGAAGAAGTTTGGTCCTGCACGCTGAAGAAGGAAAAAGAGGCATATAGGGCTCTCTGTCCTCCTGCCTATTAAAAAAAAGAATAGATTAGAAAGGAGGAAGAGAAACAGAGTCAAATAAGTAGAGAGAGAGAGTGAGTTGCAAAGATAGAGAAAGCAGTTTGGGGAGAAAGAGAGAGAGAGAACAGGAAGGAACATACTAGATTGGTGGTGAGGCAGGTTTGGTGCATACGGCATGTGGCGTGCGGTACGACAAAGTGGCCCATAACTAGAAGGCCGAAAAGAGAGAACATGGGTTGCTGCATGTAGAGAAGAAGGAGAACCACAGTGTGGCTAGGTGCGGTTCCATGCATCCATACCTTTCTTCAGCGCGATTTTGTAATATCTGAGCCAGATCTGCATGTGTGGCTCATTCTGTGATGATTATTGGCTAAAGCATGGTGACACGAGGGTGGTTTTTGTGACGTGTGCTGGTTCCGACGGCCGAGCGTGAGGCGGCATGCGACACTTTAGCGATAGCGCGTGGTGAACTAGGGACACATATATGGTGGCATGTGACGATTTCAGTGACTGGGATCGCGCTACGGTAACTTGATTTGCTTTTGTATTCTAATTATTTCGACAAGTATCCGTCATTAACTCACGTGTTTTCTATTTACAAATGAGATAATTAGCTAAACAATGTTGGATTTAGAGGAGAGCGTAGACCTGAGTTAATAAGGATTTTGATACTTTTCAATTCGACTGTAGAAAAGTGATTAGGTTAGTCTCATTAAGAGACACTCATGTTTTTATAAAAATTTTATTTTTCTTAAAATGAATATTTTACAGATTTTATAAATTGTTTAATTCCTAACATGTTTTTAGCAAACTCATCATGTGTACGTATGCTATCATATGTTGGTGCTTCAGGAATATATGTAATTAAATGTGTAAACCTATATAAACATGATTTTTGTGTATGCATAATGAGTGTATGAGCATTAGAATCTGTGCAAATAAATAATTCGTGAATCATTGTAAATGAATGAAGCATAGTGTATATAGGTAAAAATGTATAGGTGTTTGGTTATAGGGATTATCCTTTAGATTTCAATAAACTAGTAAGGCTATATATATATATATATATATATGTAAAACTATACATATATGTGTATGTATAAAACTATTGGTATAAATGGTGTGCATATGTGTATTAGTTTATGTTTGAATAGTCATGAAGGTTAAACTGTGTATCGGAGTTTATGTAAATGATGTATACTAGTTATGAGTGAAAATATGTAAGCATCTAAGTTCCGTAGGTAGGTGTGTTAGAGTGATGGGATTGAGTTGTAAAATAATAAAATAAGAACATTTAAAAGACGTGGAAATATGTTTAACATGTATCAACGAGGGGAGTGTGTGTGTGTGGCCATTTTGGCAAATGAAGTGTGATGAACCCTACCTATGATATGACATCAGCTAAACGTGGCTAGAAAGTCCTATACATAATCGTTTTGTGTTCGGGTGTATGTGATAAGTGGAAAGTGATACCTAATGCATAATCATTCCGTGTTCAGGTGTATTGGGGAAGTGATAAGTGATAAGTGATAAGTGATGTACCCACATGATAGATGAGATCCTTAGTGCCCACATTGATACCCGTGAAAATGACATCACACGATAAAACTCTTAAAAGACGTAAAAATAGTAATTGTGAATCTTATTGAAAATTAAAGAGTAACTAAAAAGTGATAAGTGAGCAATACCGTGTAAAAGTGACATTGGTATGTGCAATTATAAGTGATTAGATGACAAGTGTAAGTGCAAGTATTATGTGAATGTGATGTTAAAATATTAGTGATGTTTTAAAACGTTTGTGGATGAGGAAATTATTAAGATACGTAATATTATTGTTATTACACTACTTGAGAATTTGTTTTAAAGAAGATATACATTTATTTTATAAATATTGTGTGATTGAGTATGTACATATTCTTATTTTGGGCATTGCTTCTTTTCTATATTGAGTACGTGAAGCTCACCCCAATTCACACCCTCAAGTGCAGATTAGTCTAAATTGAGAGTAAGTTCAAGATCGAAAAAAGACTTTGAAGAAACTTGAGAATTTTGTCTTATAAAATTAGTTTAATTATATTATAGCGACGTAATATAAAGAATTTTGCAAGCCTCATGACTTGCAATTTCGTATAGGAGATGATTGAATCTTAAGTTTTTGCTTATTGCTGGGTAAAATTAGGAGGCTATGTGTGTAGAATAGTGCTCCTTTCTCAACGGAGAAAGCTGATCATTACAGTAGATACTTGGGTTACACTAACTACTACGACCATTTATTTGGAAGTTTAAAAATCAATTTTCGTAGGTAGGCCATATTAAACATTGTGTCAATTAATTGGGTTTCAATGTGTCATTCAATTAAAGTTTCGATATCATATAAAGTTTTGGTCAATGCAACTTTTAGTTGGATGCCAGGTTAATTTTAGCAATTCAACTTGTATTTGGGTGTTGACCCAACAAATTGATTAAAATAATTTCTAATTGGGCTTACATCTTATATATGATATTCAGCTATATTTGTGATAGCATAATTTAAATATAGGCCATATTTTGACCAACTCAAATGCACATTTTTATATACATTAATATTTTTTAACTATCTCATTCTTAAAAATATTTTATCAAAATCCATATTAAATATTCTTCTTTATCTATATATATATCTTTATCTTTTTATATCTTTTAGTTCTAATTACCACTCATAGGAAACAAAAGCAATCCAATCTAATGTCCTAATCTCAAAGTTAAATTTATGTTTTAGTTGGATTAAACTTTCTTACGTAACACATTTTAAATATGAAAATGTTAGATTTATAAATAAATTCAATATAATGTCTCAAAACCAATCTATGTACCAAATCCAAAGTTAAAAAGTCTTGAATGCCTCAAATACACATTTTTATATACATCAATATCTTTTTACTAAAAATTTTATTTTATCCTAAAAAAATATATTTATCAAAATTCATATCAAATATTTTTCTATATCGATATATATCTTAAATTAATTTAAAAATTATATTTTACACATTAATTTTAAATTTTTTTTAAATTAATTCCGAGTATTATAACTCTCCCCCTTAAAAGAAATTTGATCCCTCAAATTTGTTTCTCTCTTAGTCAATCAAATAGTTGAGGATAAGATCTACAAGATGCAAGATCATACCAAACAAAGTTAATGACCTGACATATGCTCTGGTCCCGCTAATTTTTGACACTCCTATCTTAGAGTTGGACAAATTAGAATGTGCGTATTTATAGAAAATTTCCATTAACCTAAAACAAAGCTTAAATTTAACCAAAATACACCATTAAAAATTTAATAACTAATAATTCCTTAGATTTAAACTTTTCAAATAAAATGATTTTTCAATCCAAATAGAAAAATCAATTCAACTAATATATTTTGATTATCTAAATCACAATTCTCAGTCACCCGCATATTTTAAGTAACAAAAACAAGTACTAACAATTCAACTTAATTTCTTTCAAATAAAAACTTGTGCTAATCATTGTATCTGCTAATATGATTCAAACATCATATAAAACTGTCCTAGATAGGACACAAAAAGGATCTATTTTAAATATT
Source organism: Carica papaya (assembly GCF_000150535.2). Next base: position 430,534 of record NW_019014524.1, read on the forward strand.
TGAAAGATTTGTTTTGTTAATTCTCTTCAAACCATTGACTTTGATAATTCATTATTTACTAAATAATCTTTCAATACATGTTATAATAATTTAATTAGGCTATAATAAGTGTAGATACTTTGGCTACAATAACTACTACGGCCATTTATTTGGGACTTCAAAAATCAATTTTCGTAGTTAGGCCACGTTCAGCATTGTGTCAATTAATTGGGTTTCAATGTGTCATTCAATTAAAGTTTCGATATCATACAAAGTTTTGGTCAATGCAACTTTTAGTTGGATGACAAGTTAATTTTAGCAATTCAACTTGTAGTTGGGTGTTGACCCAAAAAATTGATTAAAATAATTTCTAACTGGACTTACATCTTATATATGATTTCAGCTACATTTGTGATAGCATAATTTAAATATGGGCCATATTTTGAATGACTCAAATACACATTTTTATATACATTAATATGTTTTAACTATCTCATTCTAAAAAATATTTTATCAAAATCCATATCAAATATTCTTCTATATCTATATATATCTTATCTTTTTATATCTTTTAGTTCTTCTAATTACCACTGATAGGAAACAAATGCTATCCAATCTAATGTCCTATTCTCAAAGTTAATTTTATGTTTAAGTTAGATTAAACTTTCTTATATGACACATTTTAAATATGAAAATTTTAGATTTATAAATAAATCCAATATTATGTCTCAAATCCAATCTAATGTACCAAATCAAATGTTAAAAAATCTTGAAAGCCTCGAATACATATTTTTATATACATCAATATCTTTTTACTAAAAAATTTATTTTATCCTAAATTCATATAAAATATTTTTCTATATATATATATATATATATCTTTTTTTGTATCTTTTAGTTCTTCTAATTACTACTCCTAAGTTTAAGTTAACTAAATATTCTTATTTAACAAACCTTCTAATATAAAAAATCTATATCTATAAATAAATCCAATCTAATGTCCCAAATCCAAAGTTAAAAAATTTTGAATGGCTCAAATACATATTTTTATATACATCAACATTTTTTAACTAAAATTTTATCTTATCATATTGATAATTTAATTTCGTTGTAATTTCCAAAAAAATGAATTTAATAATCAAACAAACACTCAAAATTTTATTAATAGAAAGAACATATGTAACGCCCCGAGCCCAAGAATTAGGCTTGGAATGGTGAATTTTAATATTTTTTCTAATAATAAAAATTCATGAGTTTTAATTTTAATTACGTTTATTGTTTTTTTTAGAAATATGCATTTTGGGTGTTTTTTTAAAAAATTTCAGAAGTCAGAGCTAAACTGTAAATAAAAGAGGGAGATTTTTGAAAGAAAAATTTGAAAACAGGAGTCAAATTACAAAAGAAAAAGTACGGGCTATGTGTACACCTAGTCAGCGTCACGACGAATCGCCGCACGCCACGACATGGGTTCCACATGGGAAGCCACGCGAGCCATCCACGTGCCAGGCCAATCGAATGGCCCAGAGCCACTCCTGAGTGTACGAACGACCCAGATCAATTACCCAGATAAGCTTGATTGAATGGTCCACGTGTCTTTAATCGAATGGTCCAGATTTATTTTCCGAATAAGCAATATCTAACAGTTGAGGTTGATCCACATGAGCCTGAATGGATGGCCCAGATCGAGGCTAGGGGGGTATTTAAGCATATTTTTCGGTCGAACCCCAAACCCTAGCCGACACACCTCGTCAGAGAAGAAGTAAAAGGGTGGCCGGAAGGGGACCCAACTGCTAGAGGAATGCCGGTGCCCCCATGCTGAAACGCCGAAAACACTCCGATAGGCCAAAAATTATTCTCATTCTTCCTGTTTCTTTGCCCTTACCTGTCTAACGTGTTTTTGATGTAGGATAACTGAGAAAAACTTCAAACCGTGAGGAAGGAATGGCGAAGCTCGGCTGAGTCATTGCACTCGAGGACCAAAACTGTCGGTAAGAATCTATTTTTCCCCTCCTTTCATTGAGAAACTAGTCTGACTAAGAGGAAGAGCCACCGGAGAAGGCGGACTAGGCGGCAAAGCACGGTGGTGCTGTCGTGCTGGAACCCCAAGCTGACCTCCTGGTGAGATTTTTGCCTTCTTTGCCATTTCTTGCTTATTTTTATGCCATTTTGATGTACATTCAATCTTATCAGGAAAACTCAAGAAATCTGAGATCTAAAAACCGTCGAGAATCGTAGTGAAAATAAGGTGGTGTTCTGGATACCAAACTAGTGTAAGAATGTGTCACCCATTTTTCATGTTATGGTAAAATTAAAGATAAAGTAATAATAAATGAAAATTTTGGATAATTGGCGATTTCTTGATTTATTAAGTACAAGTTATCGATGGAGGCAGTAATCAGTCAGTCAATGCTTGCTTAATTGTGTTAATTATTTATTCGGTCGCTTTATTGTGTTTATTTCTTTATTTTATTCCATTTTAACTTACTTCAATTTATTTTTCTAAATTTATGTTTTCTATTGTTATCTTTTATGTATAATACGTTTCGATCAACATAATGTATATTTATTTCATTCACGTATTTTGAAATATGAATTTCGTACTCTTGTCTTGCTTGGGGATGTGGGTATGCGTGTCATTTGGAGTTAAATAGCAAATAAAAGAAATAGTACGCGTGAACTAATGTGATTAAATGAAAAACACTTACCGGGTATCCTGAGAAAGAGTGTACGGACTTGGTGCATAGTGGATGTTACCCTCAGCCATACGGGGCTGGAAAGTCCCATACCGGAAAGAGTTTGGAGTTTATAAGTGTCACTAATACCGGATGGGGTATTGAGGCAGTTGTTTTTTGTCGCGCCCATTGCTGAACGGGGTATGGGGACGCTCGATTGATTACAAAAGAAATGTCTGTATCCACGTGTAGTGGGGATCTTTATGGAGGCCCAACGACACCAGTAGGGAAAGGAAAAATGATAGTGTAGAGATGAACATTGTAAGAAATCCGACTTGGGAAAGGTGAGGAGTTAAATGTTATATGTCTATTAAAATGTATACTGTTAGATTGGGATTTTGATTCTTATTTTAATTAATGAAATTTGAGAAGTTACAGGTTAGTCGAGAAAATGCTAACGTTTTTAGCGAAACGAATAATGAATGCACTAGCATTTGGGTTTCATTAAGAATGAGCTCCATTGGTTGTTTTATGTTCTCTACAACCTTTAATTTTTCGTATCAATGTTAAGGCATTGATATTCTTATTGAGCTAGTGTAGCTTACTCTTTCTTATTAATAATTTCAGATCAGGACGACCAAGACCAAGATCTTGAACAACAAGAGACCAGTTAAAGAATTACCTCTTCCGCTTTGTCAGTTTTGGGTAGAGGTTAATCATATTTGTTTTTTCTCCGTTTAAGTTTCAAAAGCATTCCCATAGCCATATTAGGAATTTTAAGTAAACGTGTAAGGAATATAGCTATTAAAACTTTAATTGCTTCCACTAAGTAATAAATAGTAGTATTTTTTATTTTACTATTACTAAGTTATACGCTCTAAATCCTGTATAGGGGGTTTGGGCCTTTACAACACAAATTTTACAACACTAATAAAACAAAATTTTATACCCCAAATTGGTTATGCATTACCTTGTTAAAACTAATATATCTCATTTAATTTTTTTTTACTCCTCAGTTGTTTTTTTTTTCTTCACACTTGTTTGTATTTTCTCTTTTATCTAAAACTAGCCATATAAACAGAAAGATTGCCACTTTGCTTTTCCCTTCTTTATTGTTACTGTTTTCCTCTTTACTGTTTCTGTTACACCTTCGTCTCTTTATTGTTAATTAATTTAAGTTTTAATTTTCAACATTAATTAAGCCAAGTTTAATTGTTTAACGTATCCTAGAAAAATTTATTTATCAAAATCCATAGTAGATATTTTTTTTCCACATATATATTTTAATTCAAATATCAACATAAAATAAATTCATTAGTTTTTGTTGGTTTTCAAAACAATTAGATATGTATAAGACTTCTTTGAAGGCAGCATTCTTGGTGGCTTTCCTAATCATTTCTTCATGTGAATATTAGCCTTTAAATTGAGTAAAATGGCGATGGTTTTTTGTTTTTTGAATTGCTCATGTTTTATTTTCACTAGTTAATGCAAGAAAGCATAGTGGGTTATGTTTTTAAGATGATAAGATTATTCATTGACTTGCAAATTCAACTGACTCTTTGTACACAGGTGTTGTATTAATAATTGAGGGAGTATGTTCGCGCGATAAGGATTGTAGAGATCTTAGGTGCTCACATGGTCATTTTCAATGTGTTAATCATCAATGCCAATGCAGTGAGAATGATGCTTCTGCTAATAGATATGAACATTTAGCATTTATTAGAAGTGCATCTCGTAGTGGAGAGGGGAATTAAGGTTTCAAATATATTAATCACATTGATCTCTCCAATATCTTATGCTAATAGAAATTTATCTCAATAAGATCACATTTTCATTTAAATCCAATTTCAGGTTATATGTTAGTATGAAAATTTTATTATTGCAAAATCGAGATTCATCCCATCAAACCCTTCAGTACATTGCATGGTGAACTATAGAGTGAAAAAACATAAATAATGAGCCTTCCACGTGTATTCCTTTATTAAATTAAAAATTCAAAAAAATTTCCCAATATAACCTTTTTTATATAACTTATAAGAGTCTTCCACATGTATTCCTTTATTAAAGAAAAAATTCAAAAACATTTCCCAATATAACTTTTTTGATATAACTTAAAAGCTTCACAAGTACTAACAATATAACTTAAGTTCTTTCAAATAAGAGATTTCCCAATATAATCTTTTTGATATAACTTATAAACTTCACAAGTACGAACAATTCAACTTAATTTCTTTCAAATAAAATCTTACACATACCGATAAATAGCATTCAACCACCATACGGAAGGCCCATCATAGTCACAATGCAAACGAATCTATTTAAATTTTTTAAAATATATATTTTTAATTCTCTTAAGGCTAGTGACATCAACAACTATATTTTTTTATTAAGTAATCTTTTAATAGGAGTTAGGATCATTTAGTTAATGTTTTTTAAAAACTAATTTTTATAGTTATTTATTTGGGTTTTAATGTAAAGACAAGATTTTTTTTTTCACTTTTCTATTTCGGCCATTCAATTTATATTTTATGACGCAAAGCTTGAGCCTATACAATGTTTAATTGGACATTACGCTAATTTTATCCATTTAACTTGCATTTGGGCATTAACCCAAAGAACTAATTAAGATAATTTGTAATTAGGCCTACATTTGATATATGGTTTTAAGCTATATATGTAATTGTTTAATTTTAAAATGGGTCCTAATTGACTGAATGTACTAAGATAATGGTTGAATCTATTTTGAGTTCAAAAACAATAAAAAGGATTTTTGTTTCAAATCAAAGATTTGGACTAAAAACAAAAGATTTAACCAGACATTGAACTGATTTATATCTCTAGGGAATGAATTTTTTCTTAAAGCTAACCATGTCATGACTCTTTCGAGGAGTAAAGTCATATTTTACGTCAAACATAAGAATGTTAATATTATGAAGGGTAAATTTGAAAGCTTGGAAAGAAATATAGAAGAAAGTTTAGAAAATTAAAATGACATTCTCTATAGTACTATTTCTGACCCATTGTAACACACAACAAAAATGCCTCATCATCTTGGCTTGGTTAATTTATAAGTACCTTTCTGAGGTAGGCTAGTGGTTAGCTAGAACTAAAATTATTGTCATTAAGGAAACTAAATACGAAAACTCAAAAAAAAAGGAGAAAAAAAAAGTAAAAAACTAAAACTAAATTCTTTAGATATTATATTTTTGAGCAATCTAGACCACACAAAAATGACTGTTGGCAATTTACTTTTGTTATAATTGCCTAAAAAATAAATTTCTAAATTAAAAAACACTCAATATTTTATTAATAGAAAAATAAATTTTACAACACTCACAACATAAAATCTCATACCCCAAACTCGTTATGTATTAGCTTGTTGAAGCTAATAATTCTAATTTAATTTTTTTTCACCTCATGTCCCAAATATTTTTATTTTCCTCGCACTTATCTTTTTTTTTTATTTTTCTAAAGCTATTTATATAAGTAGAAAGGCTTTTGTTTTGCCTTCACCTTCTTTATTATTGTCGTTCATGTAATTTCTCTGTTGTTGTCGCTTCACCTTCGCCTCTCTATTGTAAATCAATTCAAGTCTTAATTTCGAACATTAAATAAAGTTTAATTGTCCAGTATCCTCCCTTAAAATGATTTAACTAATCCCAACATATTCTTTAACTTGATAAATATATCTACTTTAAGTGGCTTTGTGAAAATATATGCAAGTTGATCTTCAGATGCATAGTACTCGATCGCAATCTCTTTATCTTTTAAGTCACGAATGTAATGATGTTTGATGTCGATATGTTTGCTACGACTATGAAACATTGGTCTTCTTATCACTTATAAAGAAAATATAATCTAGTTTAAAATTCATATCAAGGGTTAAAAACTAAAATCCAATCGAATCCAAAATTCACATCCATAATTAAAAATTATAATCTAATCCAATCAAAAATTCATATCCAAAATTAACTTTATGTTTAAATTTATGGTTAATATTCTTATTTAACACCTTCTAGATATGAAGATGTTAGTTCTATAAATAAATTTAATTTAAAGTCAAGTCAAACATAATGATAATACAAATTGAATAGTTTTTAAAATAGTTAGATATGGGAAAGACTTCTCTGAATGTAAAATTCTTTGCTTTCATTATGATCAACTCATATGAGTTTTAGTCATCAAGTTGAGTACAGAGTACAACTATTTTTTTAGGAAGTTATGCTTAGTTCTTTTTTGTGTCCGTTTAAACACGTATTTGGGTTACAATTGTAATGTTATTGTATTATTTGACTCACTTGAAAATTTTGTTGACTCTCTGTATACAAATATCTTTGCGGCCATGTTATGTGCTCCTATGATCATGTTGATTTTACAAATAATGTAAGGACCCAGAACTAGAAGGGAAGTAAATTCATAAATTTAATGCGGAAGCGATTAATGGAGTTAGGGTTTACATTCCTTACACAATAATTTATAACATCCAATAGGACTATAAAAATGTCCCTTCTAAAAGATAAACGGAAATTAAAAAAATGAAATGAAAAGCGAATAACTAAACATCATAGGACAACCTTCACTACCACTTGAAGGGAGTCTGGATAATGAGCTACTCACAACCCTCTTGCTGATTGGGATCTGGATCTTGGTTCTCTTGATATGAAATAGTTAATGAAAAGGTGAGCTACACTAGCCCAATAAGAATATCACACTAATCACAGATACGAAAAACTGAAGATTGGTAAAAATCATAAAATAACTAATTGAGCACTTAATTTGAGTAAATTTATTTAATATAAAGAAGACTGTTTATTAAGAACTTATCATAACGAGTTTTCCAAAACAACCTATGAAGACTCATATCCATATCACTCTCCAGTTTCACACATAAGAGAACAAAAAATAGTAACTTTTTTTCCTTACTTGCTTACTGGTACCCCAGGTGGTCCATAGGGGTGTTTTCCTTACTCGTGAACCCAATAACCAATTTTAACAATTAACTGACCGTCCCCATACCCCGTCCGGTAATGGGTGCCAAATAATCCATCACCTTGATACCCCGTCCGGTACAAGGGTGAATCATATCTCTTAAACCTTTCTGGTAAGGAACTTTGCAGCTCTGTCTGACTGAGGTAACGTTCATGGCAGGGTTCCTTATGTACCGGGCCAGTCTGCTTTTTTCTTGGGTTCCTAGTAAGTCTTTCGCATATAAATTTTCATCAATAAATAACCAACAATACATACCAATATCTCATATCACATTCACAGATTAATTGGACTACATTCATACTGATGGTATATAGCTAAAATAACTAGATAAGTCGATAAAACCATTAAAACTATAAATTAAGAACATGTACTATACGAAAATCAAGTAAGTAGGATAGTATAAAAAACTAAACAGGAAATCAAAACAATTGTGAACTTACCTGTTTCGACTCCACTAATGACCTGTAATTATTTTTACGGTTTTCTAAATTCTTATAGAACAGAAAATTATATATTGTTAAGTCTCAATTTACTGTAACGAAGAAAAGAGTGAGGGATCCTTACTTGGATCAACATTTCGAGATGTTGACCTAATCACTACACCTCCTAACAGGTAGTGGGTTCCCTAAATTTTTTCTATGGAATTCAAAACACTCGTCACACACCTAAAAATACCCTAAAAATCCAAAATCAGTGCCCAAAACACTTTTTAGCCAATTTTGGGGTTCTAGCATGGCGCCGTCGCCCACGGCGATGGTTCATCCTGGCGTAGCTAGTTTTGGCCACTTTTGGCTGGTTGTGACTGGTTTTGGTCGTATTCCCCATAGAAAAACATGTTCGAGGCCTCAGTTGGCTGAAAAATCTCAAAGAAAATCGAACCTACAGGCGGGGGACCTCCGGGTGCGTCGGTTCTGCCGGTCCTCCTTCACGGTTGAGCTTCTTTCTTTGGCTACTTGCACAGAAAAGGACTGTGAGCAAAATGATTGAAAAATCACATGTAATGGGAATCGGGAAAGGGCTCATGGGAGGGGTTTTGGGGTTTTAGTAGCGGTTGCTCTGTCAGGCTTTGCTTAGTTTCTTGCTCACCCATCATTCTTCTTGCTCCGATTTGGCTACAGTGGCACTCGAAATAAAATTCTGAATGGTTAGGGGGAAATTTTACCATTTTTGGTGGTCAGTGGTGGCTTCGGCACGGCAGCGGTCAACAGTCGGCCTCCTTCTCCAGCATCTGGTTCTTCTTCTCTAGCAGGGGCTGATGGCTAGGGTTTAGATTTCTGTGTGATGCAAAGTATTTATAATTATTATGCACTGATCTAAACCGTCCATCATGGTTGATCTCATCCGTCCGATCGCGACTAAGGTAAAAATGGATCCAGGCTGTCCATGCGCGCAGATTGCTAGTGTGTCCTCCTGCGTGGCACCAACGTTAGTGCACCTTGCCATGCGACGCACTCCAGTTTGTCAAGGCTGCTGACTGGGCCGTCCTACATGACCAAACTTTCTCTATTTGCACTTTGACTCCCTGTTTTTATTTTTTCTTTCAAAAACACTCCTCGAACTCAAATTTTGCCCCCCTCTTCCCAAAATTATTTTTAATTTCGTCCTTAATTCATTTTTTCTCAAAAATTCAATCAAATTAAAATAAAATAATTTTTTTAATTATTTATATATATATTCCATAACTCATAAAATTATCCTGGGTAAATTTTCGGGCCTGGGTGTTACAAATAATCAATGTCAATGCATTGATGATGCTATTTTTAACGATGGATTTAAACCTTCACCCTTTCCAAAAGTTTACCTTGCAATAGAGAAGGTGTAGAAAGGGATTAGGGCTTCAAATTTATACATCATATTGACTTATTTAATGTTATATATAGTTAAAATTTTAAACTAATAAAATTATGTCTTTATTTGGATCTAATTCCGATTTATGCACCAACATGGACACTTTTTCTATTATGCAATCATAATTAATTTCATCAATGTTGTTCAAATTTATCAAGTTAAACTGCAAAATAACAAAACATAAAAGAGAAGTCCACCACATCTGCCCCTTTCCTAATGTAAAATCAAGAATTTTTCTTATTATCATGTTTCTCACTAAATTGGCCATGTCATTTTTCTATGTCGTGTGAATCATAAGTCCAAATACTACTCAAGTATTTAACTCGAGCCATTTAATCAACATACTCAATGTGTTACCTGACACTCAATATTCGGCTATAAGACTTTAGTATGAAATCGAGTATATTTCATACTCGACTTTCTAGAGTCTCATCTTAGACATACTACGGCGACTATAAAATTTTAATATTTAGTCATTAATGCAACACAAGTATAAAGATAGTCCATATTGTACATAGTTAATGCAAATATGATTTAGTCCTATCCTACTCGCTACTCAAGCGTTAGGGAGATCACTCATGTGATAAGGTCAACATAAAGCCTGGTGACATTATTACGTGCCTAATTATACAATTATGTTCATGAACATTTCATAAGAAAATGAAAATTTTTATTTCATAAATGATTAATATACAAAAAAATATATCCATTACGTATCAAATCCCACTTGAAAATTAAAGCCTACGCAAACCTAGACTCTTCACATGACCCCGAAAAGCATCTATAGGTATAGTCTTAGTAAAAGGATCAACAACCATTTTGCTAGCTGATATATACTTAATAGTAATTTCTTATTTTTTGATGGTGCCTCGAATGAAGTGATAACAGTTTTTAATATGTTTGGTTTTCCTATGGAATTTTGGATCCTGAGCGTATTAAATAGTAGTAGTATTGTCACAATGCATTTCTACAGGTTCATCAATTTTAGGGGTGACGTTGAGATCCTGTAGAAAGCTTCACAACCAAATTGTCTCTTGTATAGCAAGATAATTAGCAACATACTCTGCTTCCATTGTAGATAAGGCAATGCAGTCTTACTTTTTACTACACCAAGTTATGACACCTTTACTAAGGATAAAAACATATCCTAAGGTCGACTTAAACTCATCCCAGTCGCCATCCCAGTTTGCATATGAATATCCTTTCAACCTTAAGTCCCCTCCTTGATAACAGAGGATTAGGTCACTTGTTCCATGCAGGTAGCGCAAGATTCTCTTGACTGCTTGCTAATGAGCAAGTCCAGGGTTGCGTTGATAATGACTTACCAAACCAACTGCAAAATAAATGTCCGGCCGTATACACAACATGGCATACATCAAACTGTCTATTGCACTAGCATAAGGAACGTTGTTCTTTTTCTTTTTCTCTTTATCTGTCTTTGGGCACTAGTCAAGGCTAAAGGTTAGATATTTCTCAACAGGAGTGTCAACGGGTTTGGAGTAATACATCCGAAATCGTTTGAAGACTTTCTTAATATATACTTCATGGCACAGTCCTAGAAGATTCTTAGGACGGTCTCTTATTATTTCTACGCCAAAGATAAACCTGGCTTCACCCATGTCCTTCATCTCAAAAATAGAGGACAATCACTACTTAATGGCATTGATCATTTCCATGTTGTTTCCAACTAATAGTATGTCATCAATGCATAAGCAGAGAAACATAATCCCTCCCATTGTTTTCTTAACATACACACAATGGTCTTCATCTACCATGGACAAACCAAACGAAGTAATGACTTTATAGAATTTGAAATACCATTGTCTGGAAGACTGCTTAAGACTATATATGGATCTTTTAAGACGACAAACTTTGTTTTCTTGACCTTTTGAGACAAACCCAATAGGTTGATCCATATATATTTCTTCCTTAAATTTACCATTGAGGAAAGCAGTTTTAACATCCATTTGAAATAACTCTAAGTCCAAATGGGCAACCAGGGCTAGAAGGAGGTGAATAGAGGTAAATCTCACCACAGGAGAAAAAGTCTCTTTATAGTCTATATCCTCAATTTGGGTAAAATCTTTCACCACTAGTCGAGTCTTAACCTTTTCAATTGATCCATCCGCTCTATGTTTTATCTTGAAAATCTACTTGTTTTCAATTATTTACGTTGATGCGGGAGATCAATTAGTTCTAACACCTTATTTCTCGTCATTGAGTCCATCTCATCCCTCATGCAATCAATCCACTCTTTACTATTTGGTGAATTCACAGCCTCCTTAAAGGAGGTGGGTTCCTCAATTTCTAAAAGAGTGCATAAGAAAATTTCTCCTTCGATTTGAAAATATCGTCGAGAAATTTTTCCACGTTCACTCTTTTGGATTCGAGGACCTTCATCACCTACCTGACTAGATGATGAAGACTAACCTCATGTTCGAAGCTCAGAGCTTGAGGACGAACCCTATTTTTTGGTGGATTATCATTTGTAGGCAAGTTTTCACCATCTAGAATAATAGGATCACTCCCACTATCTCTTTTATTTGGTGGAATATGACTATTTTTGGTGACTTGGTAGGTTTTCAATGTCTCCCCCTCAGCAATAGATAGTTGCATGTCCTCCTGTAACTCATACAGTTTGAGATTCTCTTTTATTTCACTAATGCTTGGGAACTCATCCTCAAGGAAATCAACATTGTGGGAGTCAATTTCAGTCATGCCACCATTCGGGTGTTCTCCAAACAATACATATCCTTTTGAATGTTCAAGATATCTGATGAACACCATCTTAGTTGCTTTTAGACTTAGCTTTTCGTGCTTATGGATTGGGTTATGCACATAGCCTGCTGACCCCCAAGGATGTAAATGATCCAAAATGGGCTTCTTGCCATTCCATAACTGATATGGAGTGACGGGTACACTTTTACTTGGTATACAGTTAAGGATGTAGGTTGTCGTAAGCAATGCATCTCCGCAAAAATTATTAGAGAGATTGGCATGTGCCATAATCGATCTAACCATGTCTAGTAATGTACGATTTCTTCGCTCTGCAACACCATTTTATTGCGGAGTATGGGAAATTGTAAGTTGCTTAGGTATACCATTTTTCTTACAATATTGTTTGAACATATCAGAAAGGTATTCACGACCACTATCGATTTGAAGAGTCTTTACTCTTCGATCCATTTGATTTTCCACTTTCGCTATAAAACATTTGAACATATCTAGCGCTTCATAGCGAAGAGAAATTAGATACACATATCTATATCATGAATAGTCATCTATAAAAATGAGAAAGTATATGGAACCATGACGTGCTTCAATATTTAAAGGCCCATTAATATCAAAATGAATTGAAGTCTTTACTCTTTAACGCCCTTGAAGTCTTACCAAAAGGCTTTTTATTTGTTTTACCAGCTAAGCATGTCTCACATTTAGGCAATTTAACCTTAGTAAGTTAGTCCAGAAGACCTTCTTTAACCAGTTTACTCATCTGGTCTTGGCCAATATGACTAAGTCTAGCATTCCATTTAACATACTTAGAATCACAATCAAAGTAAAAAACATAAGCAAGTATATAATTATTATATATATTATCATCTAAGTCAAGAACAAAGAAATTGTTTCTTAAAGACCCATGACCAAATACATCACCATGATATAAAATATCTAAAGTACCAGGCTTAAAATTAAAAGAAAAATTCAATTTCAATAAAGAAACAACTGAAAGTAAACAACATCGCACCCCAGGTGCATAGAGAGTATCATGAAGGAGTAAAGTACTTCCTCCACGTAGCTTGAGCTGGTATGTTTCGATTCCAAGGACATCCTCTTCGCTGTCGTTGCCCAATACAATAGTTTGCGAACCCACTAGGACACGATGTAGTCCACAAATCTAACTCGATCATGAACTACATGTTTGCTTTCTCCCCTATCTACAATCCAATTAGGAAAAGAATTAGCAACTAATGCATGGAGACAAACAAATAAATTAAGAGGCAAAATAGAGAAATGTATCTTTAGCTCGGAACAATCACGAGTGAAGTGACCCTTATTTCCGTAATTGTAACACTTCATATACGCTACATTTTTCTCTCTATGGCCCTTAGTCTTATGTTGTTTGGCCACACCACCTTTAGGTCTATTGGCTTGAAATGGTGGCCGACCTTTCTTAAATTACTTGGTACGATTAGGCTTGTTTCCCTTGGGTCTAACCTCATGGGCAACAGATGGCACATTGGAAGGATTAAACACCTTTTGACGCTCAACTTCCATCTCAATGTGCCTAGCAATTTCATAGAAAGTATTAATTTGTTTACTATGAACTATCAGGAATTTAAAACTTTTTCAATATTCAAGTTCATTTGGAAGGAATGAATCACATTCAGAACCTACTTCTAATCTCTTATGTAATGCCCTCCAGCCTTAAAGTCACAAACCATAACACTTATGACACATAAGTGTTCAGCTATACCATGCTTTGGATCCATTTCATATTTCATTCACTTTAAATCCAATGTACGGAGCCTTGTAGCGGACGTCTGGCCATAAGTGACCTTAAACTTGTACCACATGTCTTTAGCCGTAGAACAACTCTCAAATGAGATTGTGATGCATGCAATACAACATAGTATAGTGCATAACGATCAATCTTGGAACATTCCTGATATGCAGCCAGATTCTCATTGTACCGATCACCATCGATATTCTTTGGCTCAGGTACAATATTGGTCAAGGTTTCCAAAACCTCGTGCTCATTAAAAAGATATTGAATCTTCCTATGCCATATATCATACTTTGTTCCATTCAACTTTTCGTTGATGGACAAATAAGTAATCATGTTCTTGGTTGCTATTTTTACAAGTATATAAAAAAATAGACATTAGGCACGATTTTTTTATAATTAAATTATCAAATTTTTATTATTTATATCATATGTTTAAAAACTTCGCTACACTCATAATCGTCACATATCATACAAATTAGAAATATGATAATTTAATTATCATAATAAAATAAAAATTAAGTGGAACATATTCATGTAACCCTTTAATTTTGGCAAACTAATTAGTATAAAAAAATATCACATAGATATATATAGTTATCTCAACTTAAACAAAAGATTTATAACTAACTAATATACGTAAACTAATTAATATATATTAGTACAATGATAATAAAACAGCATAACAAAATACTAATATATCATCCAAATAAATAAAATAGTATGCATACATAAAATACTATTAAAATACATATACCGTTAATCTATAAATACGGTCAAATACATAAACACTTATGTATATTTCATAATTCAATTGGTTAAAGTATTCATTTAGTAAGTGGGAGGTCTTGAATTCAACTTTCAATTTAAACATTTGATTTTGTTTCTTTTTCTTTCTAAAGAGAAAAAAACAAAATTGATGAAATCATCATATTATGATGAGAGAAAAGAAGAAAATAATAATAAAATAGAGGGGGTTTGCTTTCCTCTACAGAGAGAGTTGGTTATGCATATATATATATTTACGTATATATATATTTTCAATCTCCTTTCTTGCCCCCTCTTTTTTCTTCTCTTCCACGCACGCACAATGTACTCGTTTTTCCCACAGTGCATCATCCTCCTATTTTTTTTTTCTTTTAGTTTTCTGTATATATGTATAAATATACATACAGATATATATTCAACATTTTTCTCTCTCCTAGTTTTTTTCTTCCTTAATGCATACACTGCGCGCGCACACAATGTCTTTTTTTTTCACACACCACACAGTGTATCATCGTCTCCCTTTTTTTTTCTTTCAAGCACACATAGTGCAACTCCTCGCTCTGTTTTTTTCAGTTTTCACCAATGGCTAAAACTCCAATTTTATTTTCTTTTAAACGCCTCTGTGGGAAAAATCAAAATACTCAATTTTTTATTATCGGCAACCACAGCCACTGCAAGTGCTTACATATATTCAGTCATTTCAACATTTACATTTAGGAGAAAAAATAGAGGAAGATAAATGTGCAACTCATGCAGTGTTTTTGTTTTCAAATTTTCAAAAAACAAAAATATGCATGAAAAAAATAGCATGTTTTCTGATTCATTATCATAAAAAAATAACAAACTTAATCCAGATTGGAGCATGATTATTGCGGAGACAAATGCAAACAATTAGGTTCTGATATTGTTTTTGGAAAATTAGTACTAATTTTAATGCAGAAACAATAGGACAAGATGCTTATTTTTCTATCCACGATCTTTAATTATTGATACTTTTTGTTTTCTTCCGGATGTTATTAGAGTTTAAGATAATCTTCAAACCCATAAACCTAAGTTTATTTATGATTTAACTCAACGTGAGAGAGAAAATGATAATATTTTTTTTTTCTGAATGTTATCTATTTTTTAAGTCAATAGAAACAATTTTTTTTTCTCCCTTATATACTCAAGAATCATATCATTTTACAAAAAGGGTTTCTCTTTTATAGACTAATGAAGAAAGTTGTATCTTTTTACAACGGGTGTTGTTGACATTTCTAAATTTATACAACAATATTAAACAAAGAACTTTGTCGAGACCATTTTCAATTGGCTTTGAATCTAATACCTACATTTAATATAAAGTTTTTAGCTATATTGATGATTATTTAATTTTAACATGAATTTAAATTCAACTAAAGTACAAAAGCCGCGGTTAAATTTTTAAGTACGATGATAATTTAAAGGTGACTTTTATTTCAGAGTAATGACTTCGATTATAGAAAGAGTTAACCAAAGTTTAAACTGACGCATGCCTTTGAAAAATGATTTTTTTCTTATAACTAGTTGTATAATGACTCTCAGAATGTTTAAATGTATTTAATATAAAATATATAAAATTTTTAAACATATTATCATCCAAAAGGTTAAATACAAAACTCATAAAGAAATGGATATAAAATGTAGAAAGCTAATACTAAATGTTTTGGATATTATATCTTTGAGTAATTATAGCACCAGACAAAAATTATTCATTTGATTGACATAAAAATTTTACAAATATCTTTCTTAACAAGTCTAGTTCATACATGAAACTCAAGGAAGAGAAGGATAGGATAGGTGAAGTGAGGTTTTCTGCTCCTTTTTTCTCGATCCTTTTCGGCAACTCCATAGAGTTAAGGTTAAGCCTGATAGTACGCAAACTATGTTTGCCACAACCTATTTAATATTGTGAAGGACATGAAGAATGAGTAACCCCCACCCCAATTTACAAGTCTACTGAATATGGCCCTCACCTCAAGATGAAACTGCTTATTCTTAATTCACAAACATAAATTATGGTTAATGCGAGAAGTCATAAGTTGGTGAATTTTCACAAAAAATTTTTTGCAATAATTTTAATATCTTCAACAATATTATTCCCTGTTAGATAAAATAAAATTTGTTTTAATTCTTTTTCTCTATTTTGTTTCTTCTTTATCTTCATATTTATCTTTTTCTTATGTGGTGTCATGATTTTTTACAATTGAAAAAAATCTTTAGTGATTTAAATTCTCATTGTCGTCTATTTAATTAAATATTTGATAGTATTATAATTGATACATTTCTATTGAAATGAGAAAAAAAAATCTTCAATTTTTTTTGCGGAAAACTTGTCTCTTTGCAAAAAAAAAAAAAAAGAACAAACTCATATGAATTTATAGATGTGATATTTTGTGTTCAAAATTTTTTTATTAACCTAATTAAATCTATTTCATAAAATCCATTTGAGATATTCATTTGAGATATTTTTCTATCTCTAGATATATCCTATTTTATTAATTTCCTTTAACTATTTTTATAATTACCAGTTATAAAGAAAATATAATCAATCCAAAATTAATATCCAAAGTTAAAAATATAATCTAATCCGATCCAATCTGATCCAAAATTTATATCCAAAATTAAAAAAATACAATCCAATCCAATCCAAAATTCATATCTAAAATTAATTTTTTATTTAAATTAACATGAATATTCTTGTTTAAAACATTTTAAATATAAAAAGGTTAGTCTATAAATATATCTAGTTTCAGCTTAACTAAAACATCAAAATAGTACAAATTGAATAGTTTTTATTGGCTTTAAAACATTTAAATATGGGGAAGACTTCTCTAAATGCAGCATTATTGGTTGCTATTATCATCATTAACTCATGTGAGTCTCATTAAATTGAGTATAGAGTACAACTATTTTTTTTAGTAATTCATGCTTAGTTCTTATTTGTGTATGTTTAAATACATTATTGGGTTACAATTATAATATTAATGTATTATTTTATTGATAAAAAATTCCATCAACTCTTTGTACACAGGTATCATATTAAACATCAATGGAGCTTGTTCAAGTGATAAAGATTGTTGTCATGTTAAGTGCTCCTATGGTCACATTCATTGTAAAGATAATTAATGCCAATGCATAGATGATGCTACTTTAAACAATGGATTTAAACCTTCACCATGTCCAAAAAGTTCTCCTTCAAGTGGAGAAGGTGGAGAAAGGCATTAGGGCTTAATATTTACATCATATTGATCTCTCTTATGTCATATACAGTTAAATCTTTAAACTAATAAAATTATATCTTTATTTGGATCCAATTTGGACTTATGCATCGGCATGAATATTTTTAGTATTATGAAATTAGAATTAATTCCATCAATGTGGTTCAAATTTATTAGGTTAACCTATAAAATAACAAAACATAAGAAGCAAGTCCATCACATTTGCCCCTTTCATGATGTAAGCACAAGAAATTTTCTTATTATCATGTTATTCTTACAACTTATTTCATATGCGTTTTTATTTTGACTTCCAAGCCGTTCAAAACAATGTGTCCTCAATTACAATCCTTTGACACTATTCAAACTATTAATTAAAATTTTACTAGATTTTAAACGAATTAACATTTGATTTAAAATTTTGATTAATTGAAGTATTGTTAAAGTTTGCTTCAATATCGACAATTATGGGAATGAAAAAATTTCGTTCATTAAAGGTCCTAAGTATGTTCTTGTATAGTTATGAGATTATGAAATTTTGATTATTTTCTCACTACTTTAAATACAGAAAAGCCATGCACATGTTTGGTGCAATATTTTATAAAAGTGTTGTTGTCCATTTTGATGGGTAACTAATCAAAGGACATTATTGATTGTTGTTAGCTCCCACACTAACATTTCGACTATATTACCTAAATACATAAGCATAAGAAAATCGTAACTTGCACTTAGCAAGTTACTTAGTTTAATACCTATGAAAATATAATTTGATTACAAAGACAAGTACTAATAATTTCACTTAATTGCTTCCAATAAAACATAGCAAAAATCACTACTTTAACTAACACCATTCATGCACCATATGGAGCACATATATTTTAGTCACCAAAAGGAATCTTGATTAAGCTTTTGAAATATTTTCTCAATTCTCTTGAAGCTATTGACATTGACACCTCACTTTTTAACTATATAGTCTTTTAGTATGTATTAGTATAATTAAATTTTGTTGTTAATCCTAATTTAAGAAATTCAACTAGAGCTTAGAATTACAACATTTATTTAGGAATTTGTGGAATTAATTCTTGTAGTTGGGTGACATAAAACATAGTATCATTTAGGATTTCACTATAAGTATAAAAAATATTGCACTTCTCTTGCCTCCATTTGATTAAAATCTTAGTTGTCACGCAAAGCTTCATTCTTGGATATGTTCAATTTGACACTAGTATGATTTGAGACATTTAAGTTGTGTTCTAGTATTAACCAAAGAACTTTATCAAGGCCGTTTTCAATTGGTTTTGAATCTAATATCTACATGTAATATAAGGTTTTTAGCTATATTGATGATCATTTAATTTTAACATGCACTTTAATGCAACTAAAATACAAAAGCCATGATTAAATTTTTAAGTACAATGAGAATTTAAAAGTGACTTTTGTTTAAGAGCAACGATTTGGAACATAGAAAGAGTTAGCAAAAGTTTAAACTGACCCATGCCTTTAAAGAATGGTTTTTTCTTATAACTAGTGGTACAATGACTTTCAGAACATTTAAATGCATTTTATGTGAAATTTTTAAACATATTATCGTTAAGAAAGTTAAATATAAAACTCACAAAAAAATGGAGAAAAAATGTAGAAAACTAATACTAATTTTTTTGGATGCTATATCTGTGACATCCCAGGTGCCAATTAAGGCAAATGAGTGTCAGATACAGATTCAGATTCAGAATAACTAGTGCATGATAATATTTATGCAGCGGAATCAAACCTTAACAAATGCCTTACAAATGTATATAATGTTCCAAATATATACATCACTGAGGCTTGAAGTGGCAACAAATACAAAACATAAGGGCCACTTCTTTCACTATGCAACTAGAATTCATCAGAGTGTGGGAACAATCATGCACTCAGACTTGTGGATCCACGGGATTCTCATAGACTTCCAAGGGTAGGTCTGTTTGCGGTTCCTCATTTGGGAACGATAGAAAGAGTGAGTTTTATATGCTCAGTAAGGAAAACAGTATTAAATTAACATGGTAAGATTTCAAAAGTTTATTATTTCATCTTACCGTTTAGCTTCCTCATTTACCAAACTCATCATTAGAAAAAATCATTTATTTGAATATCAAAATAGTACGTTAGCAGTAAAAATTAAATATACATATATCATGCCAAATAATAGAGAAAATCAAATAAATCATGAAGTGCATAGATATTTCTTCTCATGCTTCGCGAAGTCATTACAAACATCTATCTCTGAGGGCAAATATAGATTTTTAACTACCCAAGTGAAATGATCAGATCAGATATAGATACGGTAATTTGCTCAAGCCCACTTTTGACTAGCCAAACTATGGCATGATATATGACCATGGTCGTACCAACCATAGTGGTCATAACATATATCTATAGCCACGACATTACTTAGCAACAATTGACGCTTATAAATGTGTGATACCACTCTCGTCAGAGGGTACGCTGTCATCCACTGAGAGTGGTCCTTTTACATCTTTTCAGACTAGATAGGAGAGGGAAAAATAGATACCCCTCAGAGATAAAAAGCCTAACGAGACACTTGATGCAATATACATGTTAATACAGATATATTTTGGACCATATAGGCTTCATTCCACTTTTTTCTTTTTCTTTTTTTTTATTTTTATTTTTACAGACTACATATTACATATACTACATGCAAATTCATTAAGTGTCAGTGATTCACGTAGCATGCTTAAAAATCAAAACAATTCGACTCATTTGAACACAGAGGCATGCCAAACAGACAAAATAACAATCATATTAAATTTGCTTATCTAAAAATACTCTTTAAGACGTCGAAAGTAATACTAAATTCCTTACCAAAACTTTGATGTTTTCTTCCCCTCTATTTTCCTTTCTTCCTCTTCTTCTCTCACTATTTTATTATCTTTTTCTCTCTCTCTCCCTCTCTTTAAATCTTAAAAAGTGGAAGAAATGGAAGGGTGGAGAGGAAGGGAAGGGAAAGGCAATTTATATAATTTCAAAAATGTTGAATTCATGCCAAGTGGCAAAATCTGGTGAAGAGAGAGGAGAAAAATATTTTTGGCACGAAAAATAGAGGAAGAAAATTTTCTCCACCGGCGACGGTGGCACACTGCCCAAGGCAATGACGGTGCACTGCCCGAGGTGGCAGTGCTTGACCATCATGCTGCATGTGCACAGGCCTGTTGTTGTGCACACAGGTGCTAGCCTGCGCGTGAGCCCCAGGCACATAGGGCCTATCCGCGTAGGCCTGCTACACGAACGGCGTTGAACACTGTGCAACGTTAGTCCATGCGCGATGTGACACGCGGATGGCCCGCCTGTGCGCAACAGGACGCACACGCAGGTCCTGACCCCATACCGTGTGCACTGTGCGCACGTCCCATCTGTGCTAGCATGCAGATGGGACTTGCACGCTGTGCGCACATCCTGCAGCCACTGTGCGCACATGCACGCTCGCATAGTGCCCAACACCTGCCTGGAAAGATAGTTTTCCCGCGAGCTGGCTTTCTCCCATTTCGCCATTTTATGATTTTTTTTCTAAATTTTTCTTTTGAAATATTTTTAAAATAAAATGAAATATTTTAAAATAAAATAAATAAAAATAAAAATAGATCAAAATCACAAATCTTAAGAATAGTGTAAATTAATTTAAGTTTAAAGCGGCCAAAGACTCAAATAAATAGAGTTTCCTAATCATTTTAGCACAGTGATAGGTTGAGTGTTATAATATCTTTGAGTAATTATAGTACTGGACATAAATTATTCATGTGATTGACATGACCAATTTTATAAATATCTTTCTTAATAAGTCTAGTTCTTAGTTGAAACTCGAGGATTAGAGAGATAAGATAGGTGAAGTGAGGTTTTTTGCTCTTTTTTTCTCTATCCTTTTCGGCAACTCCATAGAGTTAAGGTTAAGCCTGTTAGCTTCACCTTTTATACGCAAACCATGTCTACCACAACCTATTTAATATTGTGAAGGACATGAAGAATGAGCTACCCCCACCCCCATTTACAACTAAATACTAAATATGGTCCTCATCTCAAGATGAAACTGTTTATTCTTAATTCACAAACATAAATTGTGGTCAATGCAAAAATTCATAAGTTAGTGAATTTTTCGCAAAAAAAAAATTGCAATAATTTTAATATCTTCAACAATATTATTTTGTGTTGGACAAATAAAATTTGTTTTAATTCTTTCTCTCTATTTATTTCTTCTTTATTTCCATATTTATCTTTTCT
>NW_019014525.1:0-11458 GCF_000150535.2 Carica papaya
AATTTTATTTATTTTATAATTATTATATGAATATAATGATTAATTATGTAATAATATATTGAATTTAATTTAGTTCAATTTATTTTAATGGAAATAATAATAATAATAATAATAAAAGGGGCAAAAATTATTTAGGAATTTAATTGAAAAAAATTTTGGAAAAAAAGGTGAAAATTTAGGTTCTATGGGTATTTTTGAAAGAAAAATTGAAAACTAGGGGTCAAAACACGATTTAAAAAAATTGCACCACGTCAGCTGCCCGGTCAGCAGCCCCGGCCAACCAGGACGTGCTGCGTGGCAAAGACGCTGACGCGGGAGGCCACGTGGAAGGGAGACATGTGGGCGATCCGCGTGTGCGCGATCGAACGGCTGAGATCCGTTCCCGCACGCACGGACGGCCCAGATTGCATGCGCAAGGACAGCCCAGATTGAATCGCGCATGGACGGCCCAGATTGCACTGCGATGAACGATCCAGATTCATTTTCTATTAAATCGCGGTCGGACGGCCCAGATTGAATCGCGATGGACAGCTCAGATTAAAAGCAGATGGTTATAAATAATCTCATCCGCACTCAAACTCAAACCCTAGCTGCCAGAGCCCCTCGCCGAAAAAGATAGCCCAGCCGCCGGGGAACTGACCGCCGCCACCCACCGTCGTACCGGAGCAATTTTCGATCG
Source organism: Carica papaya (assembly GCF_000150535.2). The sequence goes on from NW_019014525.1 coordinate 680, forward strand.
CCAAACGAGGTAAAAATTCTTTCCTTGGCTCAGAATTCGATTCTAAACCCACCTATGGCAAAATCAGAGCAAAAATACCGGCCAATTGGCCGAAAAACGCCGCCGAATCCCAGCGGCACCGCCGCAGGTTGTCTCAATTTTTACCTCCGATGAGGCCCTTCCCAATCCCTGTTCAATGTAATTTTTCCACCATTGTAACCACTGTTCCCTCCTCTACAGGTTGACCGGAGCAAAACACCAAACCACAACGCGAGCTGGAGGAGCCGCCGCACCGGAGAGCCCCACTGCCGATAAGTTTCAATTTTTTGTATTTTTTTGACCCACCGAGGGCCCTAGGGGTGTTTTCTCATAGGAACCAATGCAAGTGTGGCTGAATTCAGCTGAAAACAGCCAGAAACAGCCAACCTGAGGTGGATCACCGCCGCACGCAGCGTCACTAGAGCACGGCGGAGCCGCCGTGCCAGAATTTTGAAATTGGTCGAGTAGGCCCTGGGTCTGATTTTTGGGTTATTTGGGACATGTGTAGGTACCGTAAGCGCATTTTAGTTCACAGGAAAAAAATTTAAGGAACCTAGGGACCGCCCGTAGGCACAGTGAAAATCTAGTTTTCAGCGTCAGATCAGCTAAGGACCTCTCACCCTATTTCCTATCACGAGATTAAAGTCTGAACAAATGATAAAACTATTTTTTGTACAAATTGAGTAGATATGCATAATTACGGTTGCTAATGGAGCCCGAATCGGACATATTTCTCTGTCAGTTCCTGTTTGATTTATTTTACAGTTTAAATGCATTATGGTATTTGGTTTATTTATTCTATGGTTTTAAATGGATGAATCACTATTTACTTCACTACTGCTTGATTTTGTGAATCTAAGATATACTTGCCTTGTTGGATGCTCGTTGCTTGTTTAAGTATTCATGTTTGAATGGGTAACGGAGACTAAGGAAAAAATAGGAAAGGGGTGATAAATGGATAAGATGACAGCCTCACTAGATATCCTGGGAGATTGTGGAGGGACCGGGTCCATAGGGAACCCTACTGAGAACGTTGTCTCATACCGGACGGGGTATGGAGACTTTATTATTTTGGCGCTCATACCGGACGAGGTATGGGGATGGTCCACTTCACCCTCATACCGGACGGGGTATTGAGGTTTATTGTTTTGGCGCTCATACCGGATGGGGTATGGGGACAGCCCTAGAATTAAGTTTGTTAAGGGGAATGGTTCACGTGTAGTAGGGACCCCAATGGATCCCCATGGATACTAGTAGGCTGATAAAAAGGGGCAATTATTGTTTGATGATTTGAATATAAAAGTATTTATATGTGATATATTACAGATTATATATGAATTCATGATATTTATAATATTATTATTTCCATAGGTTATTTTTATAAATCTCACTGCGGTAAGTAGACAGTAAATGGTTTGATTATTGATAAATGAATTTGTTTAAATCTACTGCTCCATTGGTTGTTTTAATTTTCTACCAACCTTTGCTTCTGTGCCGCTGAATAGTGTGATGTCCTTACTGGGCTAGTGTAGCTCATTCCTTATTTAACAAGTTCAGATCAGGAGGACTTGGTTCCTGAGTCCGATCCACAAGAAGACGGCGAGTAGATGCTAGGTGTCTTATAGTTTTCTTTATTCTTCTTTCATTTCTAGTATTTCTTTTAGAAAACTTATTCTTTGATATTGTTTAGTACTTTTAAGTTATTGTGTAAGGGATATTAACCTAAATCTTTTATTTCGCTTCCGCACTCAGATTATAATATATATTTCCTTTCGAATTTCTGGGGCCGTTACATAATTATTTATTTCATCCAATCTAATTTATGTTTTGAATTAGGATAAACTAAAATATGTTCAAATAGTGATGTTTATTTTGTGAAAGAGTTTGTTATAAGGAATATTGTTGAGCTATATTTATCAACAAATTCTATACTTTTAAATGTAATGTATGATGATGATGGTAGAAGGACAATATACACCCTTTAGAATGTAGACATGCATGAGTGTGAGAATTTGGGTGATGTAAACATTCACAGGGGTGAGAATTCGGGGACTGCAAACATGAATGAGGATAATAATTTTTTATTATTTTAAGGTTTAGATGGTTTTTAATTTTTTTATATAAATTTAATTATTCAGTTCAGATCAAGATCAGATTAGACCATAACTAGTTTAATTTTATTCAGTTCGGACTGAGCAATTAGGTATAGTTTGTCTTTTTGGTCCATAGTGAACTATGCACAACCTAATAACTAAAGATTGCATACATGTAAAATAAATTTAATCGTACAATCTCTTAAAATACTCATAATATGAAAAAATATTAATAATTTTAAATAGAAAAATAACTTTTGTGCTATTTTTATTATTCTGTTTAAACCCCTATATTTTGTTCTTTTCTTTTTAATTAACTCTTATATTTTAAAATTTTTTTCCAATAAAAAATTTTCTTTCAAAGAATTTATGTAACTATTAAATCAATGTCACATGTGCACGTCATATAAGGTTGACTTCCTCACTACTAAAATGATGAAATAGAGATTTTTTTATGTCGTGTTCAATGTTAGCAACACTTACTAACTAGTCAACGCTACACCAAACCAATGAAGTAGAGATTTTTTTCTATGCCATGCTCCATGTCAACAACCTTATACCATTTCACAATTGACGTAATTTTTCGCTCACACAAACTTGAACCCCTCAAATTAAAAATTAATATTTTTCTTCTACACCACTGAAGACAATGAAGTAAAGATGGTAATAAGCAAGATTACATCACATAAAAATTCTACACTCTTTAAATTACATGACAATACTTTTTTAAGTTGGATTTAATTTCAAAAATGTGTCTAACAACTCTTTTTTATTCTCACCCATATATATAACGACCTACTTTCTCTGTTGAGAAAGAAGTGCTACCACATATATAAAAACCTAATAAACTTACGCATCAATATGCTAAAATTTTTAATTCAATCATCTACTATATGCAGTTACAATTTGTGGGTCTTATAAAATCCTTAAGTTACATTATGATAACATATTTAGATCTAAGGTAGAAAATAAAATATTTAAAATTAATAAACATTTTTCAGAGTCTTCATTTGACCTTAAATACGCTCTTGAGTTGGACTAATCTGCTCTGAGGGGGTGTGAATTAAGATCAGCTTCATGGGCTCAGTAAAAAAGGGTAGTGCCCATACAGAGGCATGCAAACAACCAATTACACAAGTTTAGGAAAACAAATGCTGATTTTAAAGCGAAATACCCAAACATGGAAAACAATACAACAATAATAAAGTTTCTCATTCTTCATTCCACATATCAGTTTCTTTTTCCTTTGACACTGACCTCACATATCCCAATCTCATATTCATTAACAAATTATCATTATAACATATTCATAATCAAAAGCTATACATATAAATATATGCGAATGATTCCATAAAGAATGAGAAATGAGATTTTTTTGATAAATGGGGGAAATTTAAAAAATAGTGCTTGTGGATGGAAATGAGGGAAAGTCTACAATACCTGGGTTGAATCAGATACAATTTGAAGGATTTTGTAGGTTTCTTAATAAGTTTCATGATTAGAAAAGATTTATATTCGAATACCATACACATCCATCAAAACACATCACATTCATGTTCGGACAACTTGCGTTCTCATGCATAAACACAGTTACATCTTATCGAATATATAACCAAATGTAATACATGTATTAGATCAATTTGTTTTTCTCTTCCGTTTGATATTTAGAGTCTCACATACCTTTAGATTTTACAGTGTAATGCCTTTTTAACCAATATCATTTAATACATAAGGATCCCCTCTATATGTGAATACTCAAATATTTCCATAGCCAATAAGTAATCGTTAGTTATCCTCATACCCCAACCCATGTGGGCGCCATAATTATCAACCATCCTCATACCTTCAACCCATATAAGTGTCATAACCAATCGATCGCCACCATACTCCAACCCCTATGGGTGCTGCTGTTATTCCATATATATAATAGGGTTTGCCCTGCATAACCAAAATACAATCATTATATAATTAAAGCACAAATGTGACCATCGGCTGCCCCAGACCACAATCCATTTGAGCACCATAAACACCTACCGTATGACTGCCATAACTAGTCGGTCACCACCATACCCTAATTCGTATGGGCACCTTTGTTATTTTGTATCCATAGTAGGGTTCGTCCTGCATAACGAAAACACAATTATCATATAATCAAAGCAAAAAATATTCCAATGTTGTATCTGTAATATTTATTTTACTAATCAAACTTATTCGTTTAGTCTCCTTTATGTTTTTTTTCCTTTTGTGACACTATATCTATTATCCATAACTATATTTATTGTTTCGATATCAGAGTCACCATGCACTGCCTCACACATCATTAAAGTTGTCATGCGTCGCCGCACGCACCATTGTTGGGATCAGTACATGTTGTCGCATGCACCGCTGCATTTTGACCATAAACACTATGGAAACCTCATGCACTTGCTTGAGCGAATAAGAGAGGTAAGTTGAGGTCGCATTTCGCACAAACCTATAAGGATCACGCGTAGCTTCACCGCACCAAGCACCATAAATGAATCTTTTCTTTGCAGGTCTATCTTCCTTAACGCATATCTAAACGAACGCATTGACCTTCTATTTTTGATCGTCAGCAACTACGCTATTGTTCATATCAGGTCGATTCACACATAGATCTGTCTTGTCGCCCACTACCGCTTTAATCTTCTTCTACAGCCAGTTTGCCACGTCTCTTTTCCTCTTCTTCTTCTTCTTTTTCTTTGCTTTCTTATTCTTTTTATTCTTCTTCTAATTCTCTCCTCCACCACCTCTCTCTCCTACTGTGTCTTCCTTCCGCCATGCCTCTCTCTCTCCTTTCCCTTCTAGCTGCCAACTCTCCCATCAGCCTTCCTTTCCTACCATGTTCTCTCATCCACCCCTATTCTCTTTTATTTATTTATCTATTAAATATTGTATATATATACATATATATATATACTTATGGGATGTTCCAATATAAGTACCTCATTCCCACATCTTTTACATAACTCTCTAAAATCAATTTCATAAGATTAAAGAAAAATCTTTTTCTATTCTCTTCAAACTCTTATGAGTCTTAAGAGTGTTTTCATTTATAATCAACTTTTTGAGATAGTAAACCTGAATATTTTCTTCTACTTTTGTGGGTGTTATAAAAAATATTTGAAAACTTTTTCTGGAGGTTCTTTTGTTGAGAATACACAAGTATTCAACGAGTTAGACACTAGAAGTTACTAATTTATTGTGAGTTTGAAGAAAATAGTAGAATATAAGTAGTTGGTTTGGTAAAGAGGAGGTAGACACAAATTGTAAAAACCCCTATAAATCGAGTTTGCAATATCTCTTCTTCTCTTTTGAAACTTATCTTTGGTGTATATTCCTCGATAATACATTATTTCTCATTCTAGCCCATATTCTTCATACATATTTTTGGATTTTTATGTAAAGGAAAATATTGTTTTTATTGTCAATAGATATTATCATTATCATCTTTGAGAAATTGAACACAAAGTATAATTTTCACTTTCATTCATACATTTTACACATTATTAATGAAAATATTCATATAAAGAAATCTCTTTACCTTAGAGTATATATTATATACAAATATTATTGGGTAATTACTTAAAAGCTTGAAACTTTGAAAAGCTCGATTCACTGCTCTCTTGGGTTGTCTTAGAATTTAGGCCAACAAGCACAAACTCTCCCTTAGTAGTCGCAAATCTTGCACCAACAACTCTCTCACTTCAATGAACTATGCTAGTTTGCATCCTCTATAATCTTTGTCCTCTATGCTTCTATATGGTGCTCCCATCTCCATCATTCCCATCACATAACTAAACTAAAAGCATGGAAAATGAAAATGCATACTAATTTGATTACAGATCTAAAACCTTAATATCTTACCAAAATTTTGTAATCTTGGTTAAAACCGAAACTAAGTTAAGTTGAAGAAAGATGGGTTGATTCACACAAAAGGGAGGCTTAGTTTTAAAACAAAAAGAAGAGAGGCTGGGTTTTAACATTTGGGTTTTGGTTTTATTCAAAACATAAATGGGTCAAGCAAAATGGGATAAACATAAAAGAGCCAAGGCATTAAAAATGAGTTAAGTAAAAAAAGGAGAATCATATCTTTATAAGATTGGATTATTTTTCATCTCTCTTATTTTCTTTGATTTGTTTTTTTTTCTCTCTCTATTTTGTTCACTCTCTTCAACAATAACAACAATAATAGTATTTATTTTTCTAAACATTTAAAAAATAAACTACAGGATAAAATTAAAAAAGCTCTTATATGATCTCAATTTAGTCATATTTTTAGTAATTGTGCATACTTGGTCCAATTAGATAAAATTGATCTGTCATATTTTTAGTACAAAATGGGCTATTAAGGTTAACTAAAATCAATTTAACAGCAATTTGTAACTGAAAAATATGAAAACTTTAAAAAAGAAACCCAATTCATTTATTAATATAATATAAGTACACGTCTAAACGATGAATGTACTTATTACATATATATTGTAAGTAACTTTCTTGCATGTCTCACAGGAAGATGTCGAACATCATTTGCCATTGACATCTGTAACATTTATCAGGTAATATTACAACCATTAGTAAAGGAAAAATAATGTGAGAAGGAATCAAAAAATACGTATAAAAAAATATCTATCAGGTTACGTATTAGTTAGTAAACTATTTAAACATGAGTAATAAACTTTAAATTAGGCTTATATAATTTATTAAAATTTTTTTAAAATAAACTGATAATACTTAAATGATCTGTCAACTCATTTATATTCTTGAAGCAATATCTAATAAAAACATATTACCGGATGAAAACATTGTGGGTTGATCATGAGCATTTATCGTACATTGGTTTAAAAGTGTAGATAAACAAGCCTCTCAGAATCTACCCAAGCATTTGCTCGAACATCTTCGATAGCAATCTTCATCAACTTTGGCTTCCATAGCCACTACAAGAAGAAGCAAAGATGTTGACAATCACACCTCTACCCATTTTCTGCTATTTGATGTTTTTACTTCAATATGTTTATTATTTATAGAGCTTTACGAATTACTTTACTAACAAAATATATTTAATGTGTGCTTGTTTCTTTCATGTAAAACAAGAATCCCCTTCACTTTTTTCTTCACAACACGCAAAAGAATTTTGTAACCGACCATAAATTTAATATTATAATTTTATAATAATAAATTATTTGTAATGTTTTCATAATCAAAAAAATCAAGTAAGAAAGTAATATATACTTATTACATATATTAAATATAAAATTCATTAATTGATGTCTAAAAGCAGATTGAATTCATTAAATAAACAACTAAATAATTTTAAAATTAATTATAAAAATAAACAATTTAAGAATTTTTTTAGTAATAATAATGGTATAATATGTCTAATAAAGTATTAAATAATAATTTTTTAGGAAAAGAATATTTAAGAAATCTCTATTTTATATTTGAAATATTTTTAATTGATTTCGCACAAAATAAAATAATTTCAATCAATATGTGAATTATATTTTAATATTACATATTAAAAAAGTTTAGATTTTTACTTAAAATAATATTAAATGAGTCTAAATTTTTTTTTTGGGGTTACAATTATAATTGTTACAAATTTGATTCCTAATTTTTACTTTTATTTTTGTCCTTAATCTTTTTGTCCTTAAAATTAAGAAATCATCCGTTTATTTAGCTTCCAATTTTGTTTCTCCATTAATTTTATAGTTAATTTAAAATTTAAACATTAAGCAAAATAAAATATAATTTGAAATAATATTTTGACATAATTAAAATTCAATGATAAATACAAAATAATATCAGACAATAGTTTAAAATTCAATGATAAATACAAAATAATATTTGGCAATAGTTAATTTTATATTTATGTAAACTAACACATTCTTGACATTTCAAGTGCAACAAATATTCAAGAAAAATGAAGTAAACTTTAAAACATCAAGAAAAATGAAAAGTGAAAGTTAATTTAAGTATGAGGTATCATGTAAGTAGTATATTTTAAATTTTGTTTCTATAATTTTCTGAAAAAAATGAAAATAAATCGATAATACTTAGATAATCTACCAATTCATTTAAAATTTTGAAGTAATATTCGATAAAAATATATTACCAGATGAGGAAAATGTTGTCTGATGATCATGCGTAAGTATCTTGTATTTTTTTAAACATTCAGATAAATAAACTCTTCGAATTTTACCCAAGCATGTGCTTAAACATTTAAGTTCGCAATCTTTGTCAACTTTGGCTTGCACAGCCACCACAAGCACAAATAGCAGGATGTTTATGACCACACCTCTACCCATTTTCTTTTATTTGTGTTTTTACTCCAACACATCTATTATTTGTAGAGTCTTCTATCACTTTACAATTTACAAAAGAAGTTTGTAACCCACCATAAATATAAGATTATAATAATATGATAATAAATTATGTGTAACATTTTCATAATAAAAATAATACTTAGGTAGGTATCCACTCAGAAAAGGACAAATTATATATCAAATCTCTACCATGAATATAGGGGGAGTTACTTATGATTAAATAAAAAATTCATTAATGGATGTCTAAAAAAATTTCAAATACATTAAATGAGCAGTTACATATTTTTTAAAATTAATAAAAAATATTTAAGAAATATCTATTGTTTATTTGATATATTTTTAGTTGATTCATGAAAAATGAAAAAATCTCAATCAAGCTGTGAGCTATATTCCCATATTACAATTGAAAAATGTTTTGATTTTTATTTAAAATAAGATTACATGAATCCAATTTTAAGTTAAAATTATGCCTAAACCTAAATTAGAAAAAGTAAACGGTATATGCTTTCTAAATTACTTAGAAATAGTAGGTGAGCAGAATTGTATATGTGGTAACTGCAATTTTACCGGTCTGTCTATCCTCAATAATTAATTCTCACTGACCACGCCCTATATGGATCATCAAATCTGATGTGATCCTAAACAACCAAAAATTAATTCTAAAGATGCAATCTTGCATCAATGAGGAATGCCCAAAATAGAAAAGTAATTTCATCCCTAACTACTTCCCTAATTGGGATTATTCCAAGAGATGGAACAAGTTTGTTCAAGCTAAAAGACTTACGACTTAAGTAAGATTAATGGACTTGAAAAATTATACGAAAGCCCACACCTTACAAAGATGGCGTGTCCGAGGCCGTGCATAGAGGAGAGGCACTCCCGAGGGGTGACCCGAGTCACTCGACCCGCTAGACCCAACTCACGGGCTAGGGGGCTACGCAACCAAGAAGAACGTGCGGCCCATGCCGCACGTCCCTATAGATGGGCCGACTGAGGCCCATCGGGAAGACCAGAAGGTTGGCCCTCATCCCAAGGCTCGATCCAGTAGAATTGCACCCGTGGGAGAAGAAACCAGGCTGAACGTTTGGCCCAACAGTAGTTGCAGGCCTAGTCGAGGAAAAACCCAGGCGGGTCGCGAAGCCGTGAGGCCCGAAGGCCACGTGACCACAGGCCTGGCCCAAACTGCTGCACATGTGCAGGCTTCCTTTGCCCGCACGAGTAATGTGTGTGATGTGTGTGAGAGAAAGTAAGAAGTGGCAAGCTTTTGGACTTCTTTTCACCACATGCTCCATGTGATTTTCCATCCCAAATTCCACAAAATTCACATGATAATTATCATCTCATTATTTGATTATTATTATTTAAATTAAGAGGATTAGTTATATAATATTTTAAGCTTATGGTTATCATAAACTATTATTTTATTATATTATTTATCTTATTATTTTAATGTAATTTCCACATGTTTTTTTACATGGAATTCAAATGGGATACGTATTAAGATATTTTAATTATTATTTTATTATAAGTGTATCCTTTAGAATTATTTAATTGATTTATTTGAGATATAATAATTATTTTATTGTGTAATTATCCTAAATTTAGATACAATTTTATTTAGAGTATTATTTTATGAAATTATTCCAAGAGCTTGTAGTCATCTGGATTGTCCGGGAAAGGCTATAAATAAGTTTCTACCCATAGGTTATAAAAAACCAATTACAGTCAATTTGAGAGAATTCGTGCAAGCTTAGACTTTTCTTCTTTTTAGCATTTTTGCTAAATTAGCTTATTCAAGTTCTTCGAAAAACAGGAATCTTCAGAAGTCTTAGTGAGCAAAGGATCGAGGATCAACTTATCGGTCAGTCCGTGGTGTTTTTCTTTTCCTTGTTTCACTTCCCTATTCTTTATTTTTGCTTTTTTTTAGGATTATAGATCCAATTAGAGGGAGGGGTTTATCTAGGCGATTATAGTTTCAATATTAAGTGGGTTATAGGAGTTGATTCGATCCTCCCCATGCCCTCACGCGTTATTTGGTATCAGAGCTTAGGCTCCTAAAAATCTAAATATATTTTTATTTGTTTTTAACATTTTATTCATTAACAATTCAAATTAATTTTTGATTTGTTTCGTATTGCATCCTGTTTGAATTCATACCTATCTATTCAATTCAAGTAATTCGTGTTTATTATTAAACAATATTATATATATCAAAAATACCCAAAATATTCCAATTGCACCTCATAAGGCAATTGACATATTGTTTTGCATTTTACATCACAAAAGCATAATAGCTGCCTAACTGGTGACTGGAAATCCTTTGA
>NW_019014525.1:17345-47268 GCF_000150535.2 Carica papaya
GAGACGAAGATTGACCCCCGGCTGTTACCACACAGGAGGCAATGTCGACCTCCAAAAAAGGTAAAAGTTTCCCCTTATAGCTCAAAATTCAATTTTGAGTCTCCCTGTAGCCATATCGGAGCAAAATGGACAGCAGGTGAGCTAAAAACCGTGGGTAAAGCCCGACGGAGCCGCAGTGGCAAAAACTCTAAAACCTCTTCGATGAGCCCATTCTCGTTTCTTTTTTTACACAATTTTTTTACTATTGTTTTTACCGTCCTTTTCTTTGCAGACTAACCGAAGAATAAACCTTAGCCACAAAGAAGAACCGACAAAGCCGCCGAACCCAGAGACCCCCCGCTGGTAGGTTTAATTTTTTTATTTTTTGGCCAATTGAGGTCCCCTAACGTATTTTTCTACAGGGATATGTGTAAAACTTGCCAAAATTGGTCAAAACCAGCCAGGCCGAATCGAACCGTTGCTGTGGGCGAGGGAGCCGGCACTGGAGCATGGTGACACCGTTGTACTGGAATCTTAAAATTGGCCAGAAAGGATCTTCAACACTGATTTTAGGTTTGAGGTATTTTTAGGTACGTGACGAGTATTTTGATTCCCATAGAAAAAATTCATGAAATCCAAGACCCGTTAGGAGGCATAGTAGTTAGTACAACATTTCAAAACACAAATTCAGGTAAGGATCCCTCACCCTATTCTCTATTACGATAAATTAAAGATTAATAATCGATAATTATGTATTTTGCAAAAAATCAAAAATATCTTAAAAATAATTATAGGTCACTAGTGGAGTCGAAACTGGTTAGTTCATATTTCTCTTGATTCCCTGTTTATTTTTCCTGTACTGCCTAAATTACTTACTATTATATTGTGCATATTTAAATTGATTGTTTTTATGACCTTCTCAATTATTTGGTTCCTCCTACATTATTTAATTGGTTATCTGGTTACTTACTTATTCGGTTATATCGTTTGCTTAGATACCGTTTAATTAATCGGTGAATATGAAGCGAGATGTTCATATGCTTTAGAGGTTGTTTAGTTGATGAGAATCTAAATAAATGAAAGCTTACTGGGCATCTCAGGAAAGGGTGGATGAACCCGGTACATAGAGAATCCTACCGTGGACATTATCTCAGTCGAACGAGGCTGAGAAGTCCCATACCGGAAGAATTTTAGGAGATATGGTTAACTCTCATACTAGACGGGGTATCGAGGTGATGGTGTTTTTGGCACCCATTACCGGACGGGGTATGGGACGGCCGGGTTAATTGTCAAAACTTGATACTGGGTTCACGAGTAGAGAGATATTCCCGTGGACCCCCAAGGGTCCCAGTAAGTAGGTTAAAAGAAAGAATTACTGATCTTATGTACGAAATTAAAATGTCACTTGGTTATTTGTCTTCATAGGTTGTTTTTGAAAAAATATACAACGGTAAATATGAAATAAAATGTTTTAGAGTTAAATGTATTAACTTAAATCAATGGCTTCATTAGTTATTTTGTGATTTTTACCAACCTTTAGTTTTTTGTATCAGTGATTAGTGTGATATTTTTACTAAGATAGTGTAGCTCACCATTTCATTAACCATTTTAAATAAAAAAAATCAAAATTCAGATCCCGATCAGTAAGAGAGTTGTGAGTAGTTCATCTCCCAGACTCCCTTCAAGTGCTAGTGGAGGTTAACCCTTAGGATATCTATTTATTTGTTTTTAATTATTGTTTGTATTTTTTTATGAAATAATGTAGAAGAGACATTTTCGTAACTTATTAGGCATTCCAATTTACTGTGTAAGGAATGTAAATCCTAATTTTATTATTTATTTCTGCATTAAAGATATAAATTCATGTCCTTTAAAGTTTCGGACCTTTACACCATTAATTTTATAGTTAATTTAAAATTTAAACATTAAGCAAAATAAAATATAATCTGAAATAGTATTTTGACGTAATTAAAATTCAATGATAAATACAAAATAATATTTGACAATAGTTTAAAATTCAATGATAAATACAAAATAATATTTGATAATAGTTAATTTTATATTTATATAATACTAACACATTCTTGACATTCCAAGTGCAACAAATATTCAAGGAAATTGAAGTGAACTTTAAAACATCAAGAAAAATGAAAAGTGAAAGTTACTTCAAGTATGAGGTGTCAAGAAAGGATCAAGTCAGGTAGTAAGATTAAAAAGCAAACTAGTAGTCTACCCTTTGGCACGTATGTCTCTTAAGGTCTGCCCTTTGGCATGTTCTTTGTAACCTACACTGGGGAACCACCATGACCCACCATGGAGGAGTCGACTTTAGCCACACTCACAAAACAGACGTAGAAGAGGGTGGCTAGGATATCGTTTATATTGTACTGAACCCCCATGAATCTTATGATTTCTATTTGGTTGGACAGTTTCTAACTAAAATGGTCGTCAAATTCGAATTCATGTGAAATACACTAGCCGATGTATGGCAACCGATTAGGGGAGTGAGTGTCAAGGATTTTGGTTCTGGGCGCTACCTATTTCGCTATTTTACGAGGTAGATATCCAAAGAATAATTAATAGGGCACCATGGACATTTAACAACCATCTTCTGGTTGTCATCTTTTCCGAGATGGAGAGAACCCCCTCATAGTTGATATAAATGATCGTCACTTTTGGATTCAAGTTCATGCACTCTTGAGGGCTGTATGCCAGAACTATGACTAAATAATGTGGGAGTTTTCTTGATAGTACATTTGTCACGGACATACCCCGTATTATAGGGTGATGACTGGAGCATACTTTCTTAAATCAAATAGACTCAAGTTAAGTAAAATAACTTAACTTTATTAATCATAACAGAGTCGCATAAGTGTTACATATCTTAAATATAAAACATAAACATATATACGAGATTCTAAATTCTTCGCTTACAGTACTGAACAAAAGTACGAAACAATAACCTTAATCTCAAAGTCTAGCTTTAAAAATTTTCTCTGTATCACCGCCCACTCTGCAGCAATATTTTCAGTATCTGGAGGGTGATAGGAGAGTGAGATAAAATATCTCAATAACCGATATTATGAAATCACAATATAGTACATTCATTATAAAGTTTCTTTGCACACAACAAAACATATATCATATAATCTTTTCAAAATAGATATACGAATTAAAAAATGAATGCACAAATCAAAAAACAAATTCATAATTGCGTCATTGTATACTTCATCACTATTATGGAGAATCAATCAGTTTCCATATATTATGTGTAAGCATACATACTTATCACTTGTTCTCCATCTACCTGGACACAGAACGGCATACATGAGTACCTTGAAACACTACTACCCCGAACACGGAACAGTTATGGCACGCAGATCAGACTATTTTCCCATATATTCGAACATGGAACGGTTATGTATGAATACATACTTATCACTTCGCCAATACATCCGTATACGAAACAGTTAAGTATGGTCACATTGAAGCCTAACATAATGCAGGTGCTTTTAGAAAAACTTTTTTCCATAACAAGTGATAGACACATATCAAAATTACATTTTAAAAATAAAAAGCGAAATAACACTTATATCGAAGTAAAACTTTAACAAATACTTACTTAGCAAATACAAAAGAAAATTCAAACACTTTCAGATTTTTATACTAAAAATACTTCAAAACTACGTAGGCTAATGAATCCATAATATCCACTTACCTTAGGTGCCTAGCAGTCATAATCTTAATTTCAGCATAGTTCTGGCTTTATTTATGACATTTTTCTCTCAAACATCTGGTAGAGTTTTGGGACAATTTTTGGTCACTTTCTTAACTTAAAAATATACAAGACAATACTAAAAAACTAATCCCAAAAATTAAAAAGAAATTAAACTTCAAAACTTAAAAAAAGACTTACCTTTTTAACGATTTATAACTTTCTTTTGATAGTGAGCCTTCTTCCTATTCTTTTTCTCTTCCTTTATTCTCACGAATTTAGCAAAGTTTCCTCAAGGTTTTTATCTAAAACCTGACAATACTCTCAAAAATCACACACTTCGTAATCCTTTTTTCCTCACCTCCATGCTTCTCACTATTTTCTCTCATCCGAAAATGTCTCTTTCTCAATTCTCCCATCCCCTATTTATAGGAGTGGGGAGGCACGAGAGAAAGGTTGCTACCATTTTGCTATAGTATTTCATCTAAAAGTTATCATCTTTTATCATATCACTTCATCTAAAAGGTTAGCATTTTTCACATGTTGCTATATCTAAAAGGTTTTTTCATATGTTACTTCATCTAAAAGGTTACCAGTTTTTACATGTTATTTCATCTAAAAGTTGTCACTTTTTATTATATTACTTTTTAAAATTTTTCACTTTTTACAAGTTACTTTATCTAAAAGTTATCACTTTCTGTTATATCACTTCATCTAAAAGTTACCATTTTCTGTTATATCACTTCATCTATGAGTCTCCACTCTAAGGCTATTATGTAGAGAGAAGTGCAAGTATTCTTCCTACTAAGTGCATCTGTAACCATATTGTCTTTTTCCAAATGGTATGAGATCTTGCAATCATAATCATTAAGTAAATCCATCCATCTCCTTTGGCGCATATTATGTTCTTTCTGCGAGAATAAATACTTCAAACTCTTATGCTCTGTGTGAATCTCATATATTTAAGGCAAAAACTATGATAGCTAGTTCTAAGTCATCGGTAACATAGTTATGCTCATGATTATTTAATTGTCTATAACCATATGTTATCACTTTTTTATGTTGTATTAGCACGCATCCTAATCCTTGCTTTAAAACATCGCTACAGATAAAGAATCCATTAGTACTGTTAGGAATAGTCAATACTGGAGCTATTGTCAAACACTTCTTCAATTCCTAAAAAATTTATTCACACTTACATTCAACTCAAACTTTATGTCCTTTTTAGTGAGCTGAGTTAGTGGAGTAATGATCTTTAAAAAACTTTCAATAAACTTCCTGTAGTATCTATGTAGATCGAGAAAACTTCAAACTTCAGTTACCATTAGAGGCCTTTTCCAGTTTACTACCGCTTCTACCTTAGCTAGATCTATTGATATCTTGTCCTTTTAAACTATATTTCCGAGAAAGGCAACGTCTTTTAACAAAAACTCACATTTTTTAAACTTGGCATACAACTTCTTTTTCCTAAGTATCCCAAGAACTATTGTTAGATGCTCTGCATGTTCAGCCTTGCTCCATGAATAAATCAATATATCATTAATGAAGACGATAACAAACCTATCTAAGAATAGCTGAAAAACTCAGTTTATCAAATCCATAAATACTGCGAGAGCATTTATTAGACTAAAAGGCATGACTAAGAATTCATAATGGTCATACCTGGTCCTAGAGGTAGTCTTAGGAATATCTTCTTTCTTAGTATTTTTTAATTTATGGTATCCAGAACATAGATCAATCTTTAAAAATACTTGGGCTCCTTGAAGTTGGTTAAACAAATTATCGATACGAGGCAACAGATACTTATTCTTTAAGGTAACTTGGTTCAGGTACCTATAATAAACATAGAGCGGCATAGTACCATCCTTTCTCTTTACAAATAGTATTGGGGCTTCCTATGGTGATACACTTGGTCCAATGAAACCCTTCAATAATTCTTGTAGTTGTTTATTGAGTTCCAAAAGTTTGATTTTTGCCATTTGATATGGAGCCTTAGAGATTGGGCTCCTACCAGGAACTAAGTCAATAAAGAACTCAATTTCCCAATTTGAGGGTAGACCTGGAAGATATTCTGGTAAAACATCAAAAAATTCCTTCATCATGGGTATCTATTGTAGATTGACTTCTTTACTTTTATTCTCCACTACGTAAGCCAAATACCCTGCACATCCCTTCTCAAGTAATTGTTGAGATTGAATGCAAGATATGAGACATAGATGTTGGGGCTCTCTAATCCCTTTAAATTTGAAGGCCTTATCATTAAGAACATTAAAGGTCACCATCTTTCCGTGATAATCTATATTGTCATAGTACACAGCCAACCAATCCATTTCTAATATGATGTCAAAATCATATATATCTAGTAGTATGACATCTATTGGTAACTCTCTATTGGCAATCTCCACAATACATGCTTGATGTACTGTACTAATGGTTAAGTCCCTATTGACCGGGGTAGAGACTACTAATACATAATCTAAACGTGACTGTTCAATATTCAGATGTTGAGAAAACTCATGTGATGTAAAAGAGTGTATAGATCATGGGTCAATTAAGACCTTAGCCAAGGTACTAGAGATAGTGAGGATACCTTGGATCACGTCTTGAGAGGCTTTGACATCTCTCTGTGTAAGGGCATATACTCTTCTTTGAATTCTTGTTCTGGTATGCTCTTTATTGGTATGACACTCTTTGATCTGGTGATGAGTACTACCACATCTTAAGCATTTATTTGTCAGTTTGTAGTAGGGTCTGCTACCATGGTTCTTTCCACAATGGGGGCATTCTGCTCTGACCCTTGTGTTGGGATTATAAGACCTGTCTTCTGCCTTTTATCAGGTTGTTGTGGCTCCTAGGCCTTCCTCTTATTATTCGGTATGAATGGTCGAACCCACTAGATCTATTGTGGGATTGGGCTTGTAGCCTTTTTTGCAATCTGGGCCCGTTCCAATTCTTTTTGGCAGTCATATTAATCTTCAGAACTAAGATTTTATCCCATATTTCCTTATGTAGGCCTCTCTGAAACTTCCTAGTTCTTAGGCTTCTGTCTGCTACTAAGTGTGGCGTGAACCGAGTCAATCTATGAATTTTTCTACATATTCTGCCACTCCATTTGCTTATGTTCATGAACAAAGTTAGGGAAATATTTCTCATAAAATGTCACTCAAAATACTTTCCAAAGGATCAGTGTCCTCAGGAATTCCTTCTTCAAGCGCCAACAGTGTTATGTAGCTCGTTTGTACATGAATGTGGCTAACCGTACCTTTTGCTCTGAAGTGGGTTTGAGAACTTCGAACATTTTCTCCAATTATATGATCCATTATTTGCTAATATGGGGTTAGTTGCTCTTGTAAATGGTGGTGGGTTCATTCTCTTGAATCTTTCAATAAGTTTTTCATTATTTTCCTTTATCGACTGGGTGTTACTGGTACTAGTATTATTACCGTTAATAGCATTTTGTTTATAGACTATGTCTTGACCTATCACCGTAGTCAAGCCTTCGACTATACGCGAGTCTATCTAGACTCTATTCCATCCGGTCTTCCGAAGCCCGATGTGCCTACTCTTTGAGTATCCTTTGCCATTTCTACATTAATGAAATTTGAACTTAGAGGCATTTCACTATGTTACACAACTCTATTTAAGTCTCATGTAACTCTAAGTGTCGTATTTAAGGGATGTCTTAGAATCGTGCTCTGGTACCACTTGTCATGGACCACTCCATCTAATAGAGTAATTACCAGAGCATACTTACTTAAGTCAAATAAACTCAAGTTAAGTAAAATAACTTAACTTTATTAATCATAACAGAGTTACAGAAGTGTTACATCCGTTAAACATAAAACATAAACATATATACGAGTCTCTAAATTTCTTTACTTACAGTACTAAACAAAAGTACGAAACAGTAACCTCAATCTCAGAGTCTAACTTCAAAAATTTTCTCCATATCACTACTCACTCTGCAGCATTATCTTCAGTATCTGAAGAGGTATAGAAGGGATGAGATAAAATATCATAATAAGCGATATTATAAAAATCACAGCATAGTACATACAATATATAATTTTTTTTACACACAACAAAACATATATCATATAATCTTTCCAAAACAAACATATGAATCAGAAGACAAATGCACAAATCAGAAAAAAGATTCATAATTACTTCATTGTATACTTCATCACCATTATAGAGGATCAATCAATTACCATATATTATGTATAAGCACACACACTTATCTCTAGTTTCTCAAATACCTGAACACGGACGACATACGTAAGTACCTTGAAACACTACTATCCTCCGAATACATAACGATTAGGGCACGCAGATCAGACTATTTTTCCATACACCCGAATACGGAATGGTTATGTATGGGTACACACTTATCACTTGTCCAATACACCCGAACATAGAACAGTTATGTATGACCATATTGAAACCTAGCATAATGCAAGTGCTTTTGGAACAACTTTTTTCCATAATGAGTGATGTACACATATCAAAATCACATTTCAAAAATAAAAAACAAAATAACACTTATATTGTAGTAAAACTTTAACAAATACTTAATTAGTAAATGTAAAAGACAATTCAAACACTTTCACTCTTTTATATTGAAACTACGTAAAATACTTCAAAATTACGTAGGCTAATGAATCCATAATATCCACTTACTTTAGATCCTCAACAATCGTAATCTTAATTTCAGTAGAGTTCTAGCAATATTTATGACATTTTTCTTTCAAAAATCTGGCAGAGTTTCGGGATGATTTTTGGTCACTTTCTTGACTTAAAAATATCCAACACAATACCTAAAAACTAATTCCAAAAATTAAAGAAAAGTCGAATTTCAAAACTTAAGAAAAGACTTACCTTTCTAACAGTTTATAATCTTTTTTTAATCATGAGCCTTCCTCCTCTTCTCTTCCTCTTCCTTTACTCTTAAGAATTTAGTAGAATTTTCCTAAGATTTTTATCTAAAACCTCATAATACTCTCAAAAATCACATACTTCATACTCCTTTCCTCACCTCTAGCTTCTCACTACTTTCCCTCATCCAGAAATGTCTCTTCTTCCCTTCCCCCATTCCCTATTTATAAGACTGGAGAGCCACAAGAGAAAAGTTATCACCATTCTGTCATACCATTTTATCTAAAAGTTGCCACCTTTCATTACGCTACTTCATCTAAAAGGTTACCACTTTTTACATGCTGCTTTATTTAAAAGGTCTTTTCACATGTCACTTCATCTAAAATGTTACCACTTTTCATATGCTACTTTATCTAAAAATTATCACTTTCTGTTATGTCACTTCATTTAAAAGTTACCATTTTTCACGTGTCACTTGATCTAAAAGTTGTCACTTTCTGTTATGTTAATTCATCTAAAAGTTACAACTTTTCATTATACCATTCATCTAAACGATTCCCACCTTTTTCCAGGCCTCTTCATGCTTATTCCAACTATTTCATCCTTATCTATCCTTTTTTCGTTTGATTTTAAACTATGTTCTTAACCTTATTATACATTTCTAAACACATATAAAGGTTAAATTAAATATAAAAAATTAATTCAGAGGTATTTTCGAGCTATCACAACATTGATTATGACTCAAAGCAGGTAAATACCAGTAAGATTGAATACGTGCATATTTGGGTTACCTGTGTGGTTGGCTAGGACACTCTGAAAACTACTATAAGCTTCTTATCCATCAAGGCCCCAAACCACTGCAACCGGAATGGGATGATTCTATCAAAGCATAGTGTGTCAAAAGAACATATTGGTAAGCAAGTGGCTTAGAGATGACATAGGCAAATTTTTTTCCCAAATCAAATGTGATATATGCAGGATACGAACTGTGTAAGAAAGAAAATCTAGAATCTCGTAAGATATTTGCTTCTCTTAATCATGCGGGATCATGTCAATCAGATATACTTGAGTCGGGAGAGGGGAATATTGAAGATACAGAGCATGATGATTTAGTGGGCCAAAATAAAGTGGAATCATTGGGCCTATACCACGATAGACTCAGGCCTCGATAGTAAAAGAAATCCGTGTGGCCTAAAAAAAGGGTAAAAAATGGCAGTATCCAATGTTAGCCTCTGAAATTGAGCCTACCATATCAGATTCAGTGAACAACAACAAATAATTAAAAACAAACACCAAAATGAGAGATCAACGAGATTTGGCCTCCAAGCTCATTGGAGGCCATGAAAATCTTAAGCTAGAACTATGGAGGGCTTGGCAACCCTCGGATAGTTATAACTATCAAAGCTTATACGAAAGTTTATGTCAAATATATTTTTCCTACTAGAAACCATGGTAAAAAAATAGAAACCGGGCACAGTGAAAGCACAACTGAGATTTTAATATATCCTTGGGACGGATAGACTAGGAAGAGGCAGAGGCTTGACAGTGTTCTGGTCGACAGCCTCTAATGTCACTACACAATCTTACCCACTAAACCATCTAGATTTAAGGATTAACCTTCCAATTGGAAGGGAATGGATACTGAGGGATACCATGGCCACCTAATCAGACACAGAAGAGAGGAAACATAGCATATCTCAAGACAACTAGCAACCAATAGGAATGTACCATGAGCGATGATATGCGACTTTAATGATATAACCTCTGTGACAGATAAGGATTGAGGGGCACCTCCATCTACTTTGCTCATGATAGGATCCTATAATACTTTAGACTACTGAAAATTATCCAACATGTTAATGGGATACCAGTTTACCTAGTCGCGTGGGAAGGACACCAACATAATAAGCGAAAAGATTAATAGATGCGCAGCAAATGATCCCTAGCTTGCCTGCTTCCTACAAATCCGACTAAAAAATCTCTGCACTCCAGTATCATATCACTCATCCATCTTACTCATCTGTGATGGTACCACAGTCAAAAGGGTAATAGCTCGATTATAAATTCAAGAATGTTTGGTTATTAAATCCAAAGGTCGAGAATGTAGTGGCTGATATCTGGGGAGATGAAAGTGATACCAATATTATGATGAAAATAATAAGCTATGGGCTGACATCAAAGGAATTGGGTCACTCGCAGGTAACTCAGTTTTCTAAAAAGAAGAATACAATCTACAATCAAATATTGGCATCAAAAAGGTCCAAAGTCAGAACTAGCCAACAAATATCTGAAAAACTAAATAGGGAGTGCATCCAACTCCTTGAGGAATAAGACGTTTTTTAGAAACAAAAAGTGAAGAGGTTTTGGCTGCAGCATGGCAATCGAAATTCTAAATCCTTTCATAGATAGACCATTCAAAAAAAAGGAAAAACTACCTCACGGCCTTACGGGATGAGAATGAGAAGTGGATTCGGGATTCGGCTACCATGCACGAGCATATTGTTAACTATTTCTTAGAGTTTTTCAAGGTCTCGAATGAGGAATATGAGGAAGTAACCAACCAAGTATTTAACAGAGTCAAAACAGAGGCCAGTGAACAACTAATAGCTCCCCTTAGTGCTGAAGATATCAAAGCGATAGCCTTTTAAATACACCCCGACAGAGTGTGGGGAACTGATGGGATGAATCTAACATTCTTTCAAAGATTTTAGGGTATCATGGGAAGAGAAGTAGTATCTTGTTGTCAAAAGTGGTTCGAACAGAGGGAACTCCCTAAGTTAGTTAATGATACCATAATGGTTAAGGATCTAAAGCCAATCTCTCTATCCAATGTAATATATAAGATATCCTTTAAAATATTGGCTAACCAGATGAGGATGATTTTGCAGGAACTCATCAAGGAAACTCAGTTGGATTTCGTCCCAGGTCGATTAATGATGGATAATGTTTTGTTGGCATTCGAGATTATACACTAAATAAAAATAGCAGGATGAAGGAAGATAGGGGATATGGAAATGAAGATCGACATAAGTAAGGCTTATAATAGAGTAAGATGAGAGTATCTAGAAGTGATCCCCCTCAAATTTGGATTCAATTATAAATATAAAGTGAACATAAATGAAGAGGAGATCGATTCGATCACCCCACACAGGAGGCTTCGGCAAGGATATCTCCAGTCTCCATACCTATTCATTCTGTGCACTGAAGGATTATCAACACTATTTCAGAAAGCTGATGAAGCTAGAAAAATCCACAGTCACTGGATATGCCCGTAAATTTTTAGTATATCTCACATATTATTCGTAGATGATTCATTCTTCCTTTTTAAAGCCAATGCAGAAGAATGCTCCTAAATTAAACACATCCTACAATTGTATGAGAGTGCATTAGGCCAAGCGATCAACTATCAGAAATCTGGTACTTACTTTAGTACAAACACTCCCAATACTCCCCATGAACTTTGGACATTCCTGAACAGCATCCTGGGAGTGCAAAGCAGAATTGATCACGACTAATACTTTGGATTACCATCCTTGATCGGGCAAAGTAAACACATAATATTCATGTTTCTTAAAGACATGCTCAGGAACTACTTAACAACATAGAACACCAGGTTCCTATACAAAGTACGGAAGGAGATCCTATATAAAATAGTGGCACAAGCACTCCTGACATTCTGTATGAGTGTATTTTATATTCCCACACTTTTCTGTCATGAACTCCATAAGATGATGAACTATTTCAGGTGGGACTTGAACAGGAATGAACAAAGAAGTATACATTAGCTGTCATGAGACTCTCTTTGCCGAAGTAAAGACGAAGGCGACATGGGTTTCTAACACCTACAAAGTTTTAATCGTGCCATGTTTGGCAAACAATGATGGTCGTTGCTTAACAATCTAAACTCCTTATTATCTTGCACTATCAAAGTAAGATATTTTCTTCACGGGGACTTCTTAACTGTCGAGTTGGGTTTCAATCTCTGTTTCACTTGGAGGATTTTGTTCATGGCTAAGGATCTATTGAGCAGTTGCTTAAGATGGGTTGTTGGATCATGTGAGAAAGTGAGAGTATGGAAAGACCTGTGGATACCTAGGGAGCAGGATTTTTATATTCAAAGTGTATATACTGAAGGGCTTGAGGATTTATTAAGCTATGATATTATGGATGAGGGACGATCAAACTGGGATGCCGACATGTAAAACAGGCTATTTAGGGAGGAAGAAGTAGCACTTATCCGAAGTATCCCACTAAGTTTGAACAAAAGAGAAGACAAATGCATTTGGGCTTTCTTCAAAGATGGTCAGTATACAATCAAGTTTGTATATCAATATTTGAGGGGGTCGTACTCTAATCACTCAGCCAAACAATATAACATTTGAAGATAATTATGGCAATCTAAGGTCCCACTGAAAGTGTAGAACTTTGCTTGGTGATTGTTAACTGACACTTTACCTGTTAAAGCTCAACTGAGAGCAAAAGGAATTACAACTGAGAGTTCATGCACACGCTGCAAGAAGTAAGAGTCCATCCAACATACCTTCTTTGAGTGTGAAAAAGTAATTAAATGTTGGCAAATTTTAGGTATCCAATTGCAGGTTGAAGATACGTGTGACCTGGTCGGATGGCTAGTATCCCAAACCAAGATCCAACTGAAACAGATGAATGAAGAGATATTGTGCTTCTTATGGTGTATTTGGCTGGAGTGTAATGAGTTCACCCAAAATGGGAAATTATTCGCTGATTGGTTGTCAATCAGGTTCATGCGGAAATAACTAAATGAGTGGAGACAAGCGAAAGATATTAGAGCTAGGGGTAATGTAAGCCAAGAGCAACTGCCAAATGGTTCAGTACGGTGGCAAGCTCCTACTGTTGGCACTTGGAAATGTAATGTGGATGGGGCAATCTACGAAAATAACTTAGAGGTAGGTTATAAGGTTATTTTTTGGGACTTAACAGGGAAGGTAACGAAGGCTTTAACTGGAAGGGCACCATCATGTCGATCATCGTATCTAGCTGAGCTGTTGGGGTGTAGAAGTGCACTACAGTATGTATCAGCAAATCTCAACAGACCTAGCAATTTGGAGATTGAGGCCCATAATATAACAACCGCTATCACAGCCTGATACCCAAACAACTCCAAGTTCGATTTTATCGTTGAAGACTGCAGATAGATGTTAGCTTCAAGATTAAACATCTCCATTAACTTATTAGAAGACAAGAAATGCAGTGGCGCACCGACTCATGAAGGAAGCCCGCTTTTTTTCAAATTTGCATGTATGGGAGACCTTGTCTCCCGCTTATGATGTATTACTTTAATGATTAATGCAAGTCGTTTTTTTTTAAAAAAGTATGAAGTGTAAAAATTTTTATTTTTATTTTTTGTATAATTAGATTATTTAATTTAAAGGTCAAAAAGTATTATTTTTGAATTTTATTCTAAATTTTCTTTGAGATTTAAAAATCTTGAAAGCTGTCATTTTAGAATGTTTGCTAAACTTTTATGCTAATTTTAATTTGACCCATTGTAATTTGACTTTTTCACTTTACTACCTTGTATTTTTTTATTAGATATGCATTTTGTGGTTTTGTTGTTCGATATATACATAAGGGCTATTAGACACAAAGAAAATTTTGTTATGTGGTCACTCATAAGCTGACACATAGTACCAGATAAACTAAACTAATTAAATTAGGTATTAAAAATATTAGTTAAGATCAATTCTAATTAAAAAATTTTAAATTAAATTCAAAAACAAAAAAAATAATCTTTTACTTTTAAGGCAACAAATTCTTCCTTTCTAAGTCATCTCTTCATCATTCTTCGCTCCCCCAAACTTCCTTCGCATTTAATCAAGAATTTTAAGTTATTTGTTGGCACCTTTCTTTGTCATCTCTACTTCTCTCAGGCTTTCCGAACCAAGATAGAGAAAACTGTAATCAAGATCACCTTTGTGTCTTCCTTAATAGGAAGTTAAACCTCAGGTCAGACATACACAGTCAACAAACGTTAAAGTTATTGTAATTAGCTAAATTAGTTTACATTAGTTTTTTAATTAATCAACATTAAAATAATTAATTGAGATTAGACTCTATATATAAATACTCAATTTCTCATTAATGAACACAAGTTGTTCATTTTTCAAGAACCTTGATATTCATCCTCTCTCTTGCACTCCCTATCTGTTAAACTTCTTCAGATTTATAGAGAAAGGTTTCACCATTTTTCTTCTAGTTTTTGGATGATTTCAAGTTTTAACATAGTATTAGAGCAATGTCATGCATTTTCACTCTCTTTTCCTCACATTTTTTTAATCAATAAACAAAAATAAACAACTTGTTTTCATTAATGAGAAACTGAGTATTTAAATACAGATTTTAATCTCAATTAATTATTTTAATGTTAGTTAATTAAACAAATAATCTAAACTAACTCAACCAATTACAAAAACTTCAACATCTGTTGACTGTGTATGTTTTAGGTTTAGAGGTAGCTCGTTCTGCTATAAGGATCAACATATGTCAACGCAAATATACATTGGACTTGTTACGTGACACTAGATTTCTAGGTTGCAAACCCACACCTACACCTATGAATACCTCGATCAAATTATGTAAACAAGATGATTCATCTTTAGTTGATTCTACTTCTTATAGACGCCTTATTGGAAAACTTATATATCTTACTAACACTAGACCAGATATATCTTTTGCAGTTCAACAACTATCTTAATTTATGGATTCACCAACACAACAACATCTACAGGTAGAGCATCAGGTCCTACGCTATTTGAAGAAGCGTACCAGGACAGGGATTATTCTATTATTCTCAAAATTATTTACATCCAAAAGTCTTTAGTGATTCTAATTGGGCTTTTTGCATTGATTCAAGGAAGTCTATAATCGAATTTCGTGTGTTTTTCGGTCATGCCTTGATATTTTGGAAAAAGAAACAACAAACAATTTTCAGGTCTTCGTCAAAAACTAAATATCACGTTATGGCAGTAGTGACGTTTGAACTTCAATGGCTTGAGTACATAATTCAAGACCTGCAAATTCCTTAAAAACCAACAACATTATATTGTGACAACCAATCAGCAATTTGAATTGCCAAAAATCCTATCTTCCATGATTGTATAAAACACATAAAAATTGATTGTCATTTAATTCAGTAAAAACCTTCTGATTGGCTTATTCATTTGCTATATGTTCCTTTAAGTCTTCAACCAGTTGATTGCTTTACAAAGGCTCCTCCTATTTCAACATTCCAAAATGCTATCATCAAGCTGTGTATAGAAAATATATACTGTGACATCCCAAGTTCTAATTAAGGCAAATGAGTGTCAGATACAGATTCAGAATAACGAGTGCATGACAAAATTTATGCAATAGAATCAAACCGTAACAAATCCCTTACAAATATATATAATGTTCCAAATACATACATAAACTGAGGCCAGAAATGGCTATAAAATACAAAACATAAGGACTACTTCTTTCACTATGCTACTAGATTCATCAGAGTGCAGGAAACAGTCATCCACTCAAACTTATGGATTCACGGGATCTTTATAGACTTCTATTGGTAGGTCTGCCTGTAGTTCCTCATTTTCTTCCTCATCTAGAGGGGGCATAGAAAGAGTGGGTTCCATATGCTCAATAAAGAAAAAAGTATTAAATTAACATCGTAAGATTTTAAAATTTTATTATTTTCTCTTACTGTTTAGCTTCCTCGTTTACCTATCTCATCATTATGAAAATCATTTATTTGATTATGAAAATGGTACGTTAGCACGGAAGATCAAACATACATCATGTCAGATAATAGAGAAAATCAAATAAATCATGAAATGCACAGATTTTTCATGTCATGCTTCGCGAAGTCATTATAAACTTCCATATATGAGGGTAGATACAGATTTCTAACTACCCAAGTGGAATGACCAGATCATATACAAATAAGAAAATTTGTTCAGACCCACTTTTGGTTGGCTAAACTAGGGTACGATCTATGACCACAGCTGCGCCAACCATAGCAGTCCTAACATATATCTATAGTCATGACATTACTTATCCATGGGTGATCCCTATAGATAGTGCAATACCACTCTCGTCAAAGGGCACGGCGTCATCCACTAAGACAGACCAGATAGGGGAGAAAAAAATAGATACCCCAAAGGGCAAGGGTAATAGATACCCTTCATAGATAAAAAATCTAACAAGACACTTGATACAGTATGCATATCAATACATATACACTTCAGACCATATAGGCTTCATTCCACTTTTCTCTTTTTTTTTTGCTTTTACTATTATGGGTTACATATTACATTTATTACATGTAAATTCATCAAGCGTCTATAATTCATATAGCATGCTTGAAAACCAAAATAATTCAACTCATTTAAACACAGAGACATACAAAACAGAAAAAATAAAAATTATATTAAATTTACTTATCTAAAAATACTCCTTAAGATGTCAAAAGTAATAATAGATTCCTTATCGAAACCTCGATGATTTATTTTTCACCATTTTCCTTTCTTTTTCTTCTTCTCTCACTAATTTACTATATCTCTCTCTCTAAACCTTTTAAAAAATGAAGAAATGGAAGTGTGGAGAGGAAGGGAAGGGGGGCAATTTATAAAATTTCATAACTGTTATATTCATGACAAGTGGCAAAATCCGGTGAAGAAAGAGGAAAAAAATATTTTTGGCATGAAAAACGAGAAAGGAGGACCTCCTCTACTGGCGGCGGTGCACTGCCTGAGGTGGCAATGCTCAACCGGGACGCTGCAGGCTAGTCTACAAGGGCAAAGGCCTACTGTCGTGTGCATAGGGGCTAGCCTACGCACGCAAGCCCCAAACACACAGGCCCGCTGCACGCGCACAATGTGATGCGCCAGTCTGTGTGAGAGGTGATGCAGGGACGGTCCACCTACGCACGAAAAGACGCGTGTGTAGGTCCTGACTTCGCGTCATATATGCATGCTTGCGTGTAGAGCGAATGTGTGCGTTATGCGCATGTCCCGTGTGTACGTGCGTGCGGAGGGGACGTGCGCATTGCACGTAACATGTCTTCCAATGTCTTGATCGTACTATCTAACTGACCATTCATTTGAAGATGATAAGTGGTGCTGAAGTACAACCCAAACCCCTAAGCTTCTTAGAAACTGTCCCAAAAGTGAGAAGTGAACTGGGGTCGCGGTCGGATGCAATGGATGAGCGAACTCCATGAAGTCAAATAACATCAACATATAGGCAAGCTAACTTACTAGTCAAGTTCATGGTTTGAATAGGTAGGAAATGGGAAGTCTTGGTCAACCTATCCATAATGACCCAAATGGCATTTCGACAAGAACAGGTCCTAGGCAATCCGATGATAAAATCCATAATAACGTGCTCCCATTTCTATTCGGGAATTAGAAGACTCTATAGCAAGCCACAAGGTCTCTAATGTTCTCCCTTTATCCATTGATAAGTAAGGCATCGAGAGATATAGTCAACTATATCCTTTTTTATTCCTATCCACCAATATTGTTGTTTTAAGTCTCGATACATTTTGGTACTTCTGGGATGAATGGATAACTTGGAAGCATGGGCAATCTTTAGTACATTTGTACGTACAACAACGGAGACCCAAATTCAATTCTGGAATCTAAATAATCTGCCATCAGAGATCCTGAAATCAGGAGATTCGTTAGAAGTGAACTTACCCAGATTCTTGATGAGTACTGGGTCCGTGGCCTGTGTTTCCCAAATCTTTATAAAGAGATCTGGTAGGGCTCAGATCTGAGTGAGATAGGTTCTTTTGCCATAATAGCTAAGGCGAAGTGATTGTATAGTGTCCATCATCTTCCGACTGAAGGCAATGGTTTGGGCCAGCACAACAAGCTCCCTTCGATTTAGAGCATCAACGACTACATTCCCTCTCCTACGATGATAAATGATCTAACAATCATAATCTGTCAGAAGATCCATCCAGCGTCTTTACCTCATGTTTAACTTCAATTGAGAAAAAATGATCTTGAGACTCTTATAGTCAGTGTAGATTTCAAAAGTCTGACCATACAAATAATGTCACCATATCTTCAGGGCAAAGATAATGGCTGCTAGTTCCAGGTCGTGGGTAGGGTAGTTTTGTACATGAATTTTGAGCCCTCAGGATCCAAAGGCGACTACTTTGTCATGCTGTATCAAGACACACCCCCAAACCAATATGAGATGCATCACATTAGACCTGGAATCTCCCCTCATAATTAGGGAGGATTAACATAGGGGCAGAGGTGAGACAGCACTTTAGTTCCATGAAGCTTTCATTGCACCCATAATTCTAAATGAATGGTACACCCTTTCTAGTGAGTTGAGTCATAAGGGCAGCAATCTTAGCGAATCCATCAATAAATCGTCGGTAGTAGCCTGCTAAGCTAAGAAAACTACGTACCTTAGCCACATTGGTGGCGGACTCCAGTTGATCACCGATTCTACCTTGGACGGGTCTACAGAAACTCCTTCACTTGAGATTACATGACCAAGAAAAGAAATTTGATCCAACCAAAAGGAGCACTTGTCTAGTTTCGCATACAGTTAGTTTTGGCAGAGAGTCTCCAACACTTCAGCCAAATACATAATGTGTTCCTCATGGCTTTTGGAATACACCAGAATGTCATCAATAAAGATGATGACATACCGATTCAGTGCGTGTCAGAAAACTCGGTTCATTAGATCCATGAAAACTACTGGGGCAGTAGTCAATCCAAACGACATCACCCTAAACTCGTACAATCTATACTTGCACCAATAGGCAGTTTTTGGAATATTTTCTTTTTTAACTCTCAACTGGTGATACCCAATTCTAAGATCGACCTCAGAGAAGACCGTGGCTCCTTGTACTTGCTTTTAATGGTCACTCGGTTGAGCTCCCTATAGTCCATGCAAAGTCAGAAGGTACCATCCTTTTTCTTTACGAATAACACCGGAGCACCCCAAGAAAAATTGCTAGGGCAAATGAATTTCTGGGTGATAAGATTAGAAAGCTAATGTTCCAACTCTGTTAGCTCAATGCGACTCATGCGATACGTGGACTTCGAGGTCAGTTGGGTTTAAAACAATAATTCACTCAGGAACTCTACCTCACATAGAGGAGGTAGACCAGGAATTTCGATGAGAAAGATATTTAAAAATTACAAATAATTGGTATAGAACACACAGCAGGATCAGCGTCCATATTCCTGTTCATTCAATTATTAGAAAAATGATAACAACAATTTTTATTGCTTTTTTGGAGATCGTAAAGTTATAATTTTTCTTTCAATGTCTATTATAGCTCTATACTTTTTCAACCAATCCATTCCTAGTATTACATCAAATCTTACAAAATCTAATAGTATCAGGTTTACACATACCTCTATCCCTGAAGTTTTTATCCTACAGTCCTTATATACAATGAGCCTCTAGTAGTCCTTTAGAGGGAGTTTCCACCACTAGCGTTTTTTCTAAAGCTTTTGGTCTAAATTCTAGGTTACAAGCAATTATGTAAGAAATAAAAGAGTGAGCTGTATCAGTATCGATCAAAGCCTTGGTATAAGTATTATGAATAAAAAACATACCCTGAATGAGGACAAAAGCAGGAAGGAAATCAGATTCATCTAAGTGGTACACTTGACCTCGTGCTTTGGATCAGCTACATCCTTTGGTCAGTGAGGGCAGTCTTTTATAAGGTGTTGGGTGGTTCCACACCAATAGTAGGCGTTATTAATACGCCGACAGGATAGGTCACCATGCGAGCAACCACAATGTTGACAAGGTTGGCTAGCTCGGGCAGGTGGAGTTGTAAGTGGGGGCAGGGCAGGAGGAAGGGTAATTCTAGTTCGTTTATCTAAAGGGTTACTTACTGGGTTAGAAAATCTTTTTCTAAGTTGTTGGGGTTGTTGTTGGGCACGAACTTGGGTAAAGCGTTTATGCTTAACCGAGATAAGATCTTCGGCCAATTGGATATGTTCAAGCACCTCTATATACGAACTAAGTCTCAGCATTGTGACCCGGTCATAAATGTCGACATGAAAGTCTTTGAGAAACTTCCTAGCTTTTCAGCTTTCAAGCGTGACCATCAAATGGGCAAACCTAGACAATTAAACAAATTTGGCTATATATTGGGCTACAGACAAGCTTCTTTAGGGGAGATCCGGGAATTCTTTCTCTCTCTTTTCCCGAACATAGGCAGGGAAAAAGTTATCAAAAAAAACATCAACAAAAACTTTTCAAGTAGTAAGGGTAGGGATGACTTCTTTTTTAAGTCGCCACCAATGTTCGGCTTTACTATTTTAACATGAAAGCGGTAAGAAGGACTTTTTATTCTTTCGTCAAGTCTAGTACAGAGAAGAGTTTCTCTATTTATAGGATCTAGGCTTTGGCTACTAAAGGATCAGGACCACCTTCAAAGTGTGGGGGGTTAAGTTTTCTAAACTTCGGTATATTGTGGGAGATAGACCGTTATGTGTTTCGGAATTCAAGAGTAAGGGGTGGATAAGGGTTAGCCTCGTTTTATCCTACTACTACTGTTAATCCTTGAATGGCTCAGAAAAGTTCTGTAAATTCAACCATAGTAGGATGATCCGGGGCTTCAAGTCGTTCAGTACACTCTACGGATGGTCTTCGTCACGTCATTCCTACAAAAGAAAGGAAGACACGAGTTGGAGGTTTAATTCTTAAAAAGAGGACATATTTCTTCCTTAGATACTCTAAAAGGTTTATCTACCCTAAGCCTCAGTGCAAGGAATTTATTCTAAAAAATTCTACTCTAATAAGATCTGTGACATCCCAAGTGCTAATTAAGGCAAATGGGTGTCAGATGCAGATTTAGAATAATGAGTGCATGATAAAATTTATGTAGCAAAATCAAACCATAATAAATTCCTTACAAATATATATAATATTCCAAATACATACATAAACTGAGGCTAGAAGTGGCTACAAAATACAAAATATAAGGGCCACTTTTTTCACTATGCTACTAGATTCATTAAAGTGCGGGAATAGTCATGCACTCATACTTGTGGATCAACGAGATCCTTATAGATTTCCAAGGGTAGGTCTGCCTGCAGTTCCTCATTTTCTTCCTCATCTGGAGGGAGAGAGCGTGGAAAGAGTGAGTTCCATATGCTCAGTGAGGAAAACAGTATTAAATTAACATCATAAGATTTATTTTATCTTACCGTTTAGCTTCTTCATTTACCTATCTCATCATTATGAAAATTATTTGTTTGAATAAGAAAATGATACGTTATCACAGAAGATCAAATATACATCATGCCAGATAATAGAAAAAATCAAATAAATCATTAAATGCACAGATTTTTCGTGTCATGCTTCGTGAAATTGTTACAAACTTTCATCTCTTAGGGCAGATACAGATTTCCAACTACTCAAGTAGAATGACCAAATCAGATACAAATACGGCAATTTGCTCAGGCCCACTTTCGGCTGGCTAAACTATGGTACGATCTATGATCACCATCGCACAAACCAAAGTGGTCCTAACAAATATCTATATTCACGACATTACTTAGCCACAGGTGACCCCTATAGATAGTGTGATACCACTCTCATCAGAAGGCACATTGTGATCCACTAAGAGTGGTCATCTTACATCTTTCCAGACTAGATAGAGGAGGGAAAAACAGATACCCCTCAGAAATAAAAAGCCTAACGAGACACTTGATATAATATGCATATCAATACAGATACACTTTGGACCATACAGGCTTCATTTCACTTTTCTCTTTTTTTTTACTATTACAAGTTATATATTACATTTATTACATACAATTCATCAAGTGTCTATAATTCACATAGCATATTTGAAAACAAAGACAATTCAACTCATTTGAACACGGAGGCATACAAAACAGGCAAAATAACAATCATATTAAATTTGTTTATCTAAAAATACTCTTTAATACGTCAAAAGTAATGCTAGATTCCTTACCGAAGCCTCGATGATATCATCTTCCCTATTTTCCTTTCTTTTTCTTCTTCTCTCACTAATTTACTCTCTCTCTCTCTAAACTTTTGAAAAATGGAAGAAATGGAAGTGTGGAGAGGAAGGGAAAGGGGGCACTTTATAGAATTTTGTAACTATTAGATTCGCGACAAGTGGAAAAATTTGATGAAGAGAGAGGAGAAAAATATTCTTGGTACGAAAAATGAGGGAGGAGAACCTCCTCCACCGATGACGGCATCACGCTCCCCAAGGCAACAGCGGTACACTGCCCAAGGTGGAAAAGCCCGGCCAATGCGCTGCAAGATAACCTGCAAGCGTACAGGCCTACTATCACCCATACAAGACCTAGGCACCGTGTGCTCAGGCCCTAGGCGCATAGGGCCTATCCGCGAAGGCTTACTATGAGCATGGCGCACGCACAGTGTGCGACGCCAATCCGTGCGTGAGGTGATGCGTGGATGCCCGCCTGCACGAGACAGGACATGTGCGCAAGTCCTGACCTTGCGCCATGCACGTAGAGGGGACGTACACGTTTTGCGCATGTCCCATGCGTGCGTGCGTACAGAGGGGACGTGCGCGTTGTGCGCACGTCTCGTGCGTGCTGGCGTGCAGACGGGTCGTACACACAGTGCCCAGCACTCGCGCGGGCAAATCACCCTCTCGCAATATTTTTTTCGCTAGCAGTTTTTTTCTATTTTGCCGTTTTTCGATTTAAAGTGGCCAAAGTACCAAATAAATAGAATTTTCAAATCATTTTAGCACAGTGATGGGCGAGGTGTTGCATATATACTCCAGCTTGGGAGGGCTAATAGAAAGTCAAAAATCGAGCTAGATATACATAGTGAGCAGACATTAAAATTGTTGTAATTAGTTAGGTTTGTTTAGATTAGTTTTATAATTAATCAGCATTAGAGTAATTATTAAGATTAGACTCTGTGTATAAATACTTAATTTCTCATTAATGAAAACAAGTTATTCATTTTTCAAGAACCCCCTATATTCTTCCTCTCTCTTGAACTCCCTGCCTGTCACACATTTTCATATTTATAAAGAAAAATTTCACCATTTTTCTTTTATTTTTTGGAAGATTTTAAGTTTTAACATTCCCTTCTACATTTCCTTTCTATTTAGAGTAGTTTTATTTTTTTACCCAATAACTGTTTATCGATGTACATCTTTTGCAGATTAAATTTTAGTTTCTACTTGGGGTTTCTTTCTTAATTAAATTGCTTTTCCATGTATATGTTTTGCTTAATGTGAATCTTTTGTTACAAAAGTATGGTACTTCAACTTAGCTAATGCTACACAATCTTTAACTGATTAGCATAATACTTCAAATCATTTAGTGCTACAAAATATGAATGCATTGACTCTGTATTTAATAATCTACTAACTTCTAAAGTAACATTGTACGATTATTTTTTGTTAATTATTTCATAATTTTCAAGTCTATTTTATGTTTTGGAATTTGTAACATATGAAAAATTTATATGATATTGATCTGCACCATGGGGAAAAAAATATTTTTAAGCCAAATCCTAGATATGTTAGAGGGAAATATGTGTTTAATAATTGAAATTAAGATTACTTCGATTTATTTACATTTAGATATATGTTTGAATCTCTTGGTGATTATTAAAGACATAGAGATATTTATTTCATCCAACTTACTTTAATTCAAAATGTGAATTATTGTATTATGTATATACATATCCTACAAATCATTGCAAATTATTGTAAGAGGTTGAAGAAAGCAATTAAATATCAAGTAGTTGACTTGAGAAAAAGGATTTAAAACTTATCTTTGATATATATTCCTCAACATTGCATGATTTCTCATTCTAGCTTATATTTTTCATACATATTTGCATATTTGTATATAAAGCAAAATATTTTTTTATTAATAAATATTATTATTGTTACCTTTGAGTACTTGAAATACAAAGTAAGATGTTCACTTTTGTTCACACATTTTATATATTTGTACAAATAAATCTCTTTACCTTAGAGTATATATTTATTAGGTTGGATTATTTTTTCCTCTCTCTCATCTTTTCTTTTTCTATTTTATTCTATTTTTCCTCTTTTTTATTTTACTTTTTATTTTTCTCTCTCATTCTCTTATTTGTTTTTTTATCTTTCTCTCTTTTTCCACTCTCTCCCCATAATAATAATAATAATAATAATAGTTTTAAAATTTTTAAAAATAAAAATTAGCTCAGATAAAGTTAAAAGCTCATAACGTGATCTCAACTCGGCTTAACCTACTCAGAATAGTAATTGTTCATATTTGGTCCAATTAGATAAAATTGATCCGTCATATTTTTAGTACAAAATAGATTCTATTAAGTTTAATTAACATTAATTTAATAGCCATTCGTAACTTAAATGTGAAAAAATTTTAAATAGCTATTTGTAATTCAAAATGTAAAAAATTTTAGAAAAGAAACTCAATTTATTTACTAGCATAAAACGAGTACACATCTAAACGATTAATGTACTTATTACAGACATGTTAAGTTCTGTAACATTTATTAGATATTATTATAATCACATGAATATGTCGAACAACATTTGACGTTGAGTTCTGTAACATTTATTAGATATTATTATAATCATAAGTAAAAGATACATAACGTAAGAAGGAATAAAAAAAAACTATGAACAAAAAAAGATTTATTAGGTTACATATTAGTTAGTAGACTATCTAACTGTAAGTAGTAAACTTTAAATTTTTTTATATAACTTTCTAAAAAAAATTTAAAATAAATTGATAATACTTAGATAATCTACCAACTCATTTAAAATTTTGAAGCAATATTTGATAAAAACACATTACTGGATGAGGAAAATGTTGTCAGATGATCATGAGTAAGTATCTTGCATTTTTTCAAACATTCAGATAAACAAACTCTTCAAGTTCTACCCGAGCATGTGCTTAAACATCTAAGTTCACAGTCTTTGTCAACTTTGGCTTGCACAGCCACCACAAGCACAAATAGCAGGATGTTGATGACCACACATCTACCCATTTTCTTCTATTTGTGTTTTTACTCCAACCCATCTATTATTTATAGAGTCTACTATCACTTTACAATTTGCGAAAAAAGTTTGTAACCAACCTTAAATATAATATTATAATCATATGATAATAAATTATGTGTAACATTTTCATAATTAAAAAATAGTTAGATAGATATCTACTCAGAAAAGAACAAATTAGATATCAAATCTCTACCATGAATACAGGGGAGTTACTTATGATTAAAAACAGAATTCATTAATGGATGTCAAAAAGAAATCAAATACATTAAATGAACAGTTACATATTTTTAAAACTAATAAAATTGTATATTTGATATATTTTTAGTTAATTCATCAAAAATGAAAAAACTTCAATCAAGCTGTGAGCTATATTCTCATATTACAATTTAAAAAAACTTTTGATTTTTATTTAAAATAAGATTACGTGAATCTAATTTGAAACTAAATTATCCCTAAACCTAAATTACAGAAAGTAAAGGGTATATGTTTTCTAAATTACTTTGAAATAGTAGGTTGGCATATTTTTAATTAAAAATAAAAAAAAATAGATTTTGAAGTGTCTAAAATTTAAGCCACAAAGAAATATTGATGCATTAGAAAGTTTTTTTTTTCTGAGATTTGAAAATCTTGAAAGCGATTATTTTAGAACATTTATTAATATTTTAGGTGAGTTTCAGTTTGACCCTTTGTGGGTTGACTTTTTTTTTTCTTTAGCACCATATGATTTTTTCTCGTCAATTTAATACCTTGTGATTTAGCTTTTAAATATATAAATAAACTCAATTAACAATAAAGAAAATTTTGTTACGTCAAACCAGATAAACTAAACTTATTAGCTTTTGCATAAACGATTCTAATTAAGATTAATTCTAATTAAAAACATTCAAATTAAATTTAAAAACAAAAAATAATAATAATCCCCGAAAACAACAAATTCTTCATTTTTTGCTTCTTCTCTTCTTCATTTTTCACTTCCCCAAATTTTTTCCACACTTAATCTCGACTTTAGGAATCAATGCAGAGAAAAGCCTAATTGAGATTGCCTTTGTGTCTTCCCCTTTACATATTGGTTTTCACTTAGGTTACTTACACTTTTTCTCGGCGATTGCTTCTTAACATATATCTTTTACTTAATTAAAATTTAATTTCTATTCAGGATTTTCTTCTTTAATTAAATTATTTCTCTACGTATATTTTTTACTATAAAAACATGATATTTTAACTCACTCAATACTACATAGTCTTAAATTGATTAGCATAATACTTTAAATCATCTAATGCTACAAAGCATGAGCACATTAATTCTGCATTTGATAAGAAAAAGATTAATTTGGGTCTTGGAAATTGGGTTAAGTAAAAGTTGTTTGTGGTTTAACTTTTGCATATGACGGAAGCTAAATTTGGGATGAAGCAAATGGTAAAATTAAAGGGTAAGAAATGGATTTGGGTCATAAAAAAAATAATAACAACAATAATAATAATAATATAACTATCACTATTGTAAAAGTCCAAAACTTTCATGAAATGAATATATATTGTATTAGTAAAAGAATAACATAAGCAATTAAGAGTTTAAGGTTTACATTCTTTACACAGTAAATTAGGATACTCAATACGGATACGGAAATGTCCCTTTAAGAAAGTTCAAATAACGGACTAAATAAATAAAATAAAACAAAACTAAAAATCCTATAGGGTTAACCTTCGCTGGGCAACTCTGATGGAATTCAGGAGACAACCTTTATTCACAACTTTCTTACTGTTCAGGATTTGAAATGATTAAAAAAGGGGGATGAGCTACACTATGTAACGACCCTGAAAATCCAAAAGAAAATATATAATAATTTAAGTGTGGAAGCAAAATAAAAGGTTAAGGTTTACATCCCTTACATGATAACTTAAAAGTACTAAACAAACATCACGGAATAAATTCTTTAAAAGAAATACGAGAAATGAGAAAAGTAAAGGAAAATATAAAGTATCTAGTATCTACTCGTAGTCTTATTATGGATCGGGCTCGGGAACCAGGTCCTCTTGATCTGAAATGGTTAAATAAGGGGTGAGCTACACTAACCCAGTAAGGACATCATACTATATCACCGACATAGAAGTAAAGGTTAGTAAAAAATCAAAAACAACCAATGAAGCACTAAATTTAAACCAATATATTCATTAAAAGTAAAACCATTTATCCTTTTACTTACCATTGGAAAATTTATGAAAACAAATTATAGAAACAATAATATCACACAGATCACAACTTCATGTACGATCAGCAACATAGAACAGATCAAAAAATTCACATTTTTTAACAATAAACTAAATCATAACCGTTTCTCGTTTCATCAGCCTACTAGTATCCATGGGGATCTATAGGGGTGTCCCCACTACACGTGAATTATTTTCCTTAACAATCTTAATTACAGAGTCATCCCCATACCCCGTCCAGTATGAGCGCTAAGACATTCAAACCTCAATACCCCGTCCGGTATGAG
Source organism: Carica papaya (assembly GCF_000150535.2). The sequence goes on from NW_019014525.1 coordinate 45,457, forward strand.
GGTGAAGCGGTCGTCCCCATACCTCGTCCGATATGAGGGTGAAGTGGTCGTTTCCATACCTCGTTCAGTATGAGCGCCAAATGACCAAGTCTCCATACCTCGTCCGGTATGAGACAACATTCATGGTAGGGTTCCCTATGAACCTAGTCCGTTCACCATCTCCCAGGATATCTAGTGAGGCTGTCATCTTATCTATTTATTAGATCACACTCCTTTCCTGTTTTTCCTTAGTCTCTTACCAAATCAAACATAAATATATAAACAAGTAGACATACAACCGACAATGCAATCATATCTTAGATCCCAAAATCGAACAGTGGTCAATTAATGCAGTAATACATGCATTTAAACCATACAATATATAAACCAGATACCATCATGCTTTTAAACTGTAAAATAAATCAACAGAAAATAATGTCCAATTTAGGCTCCATTAGCAATCTGTAATTAATCAAGTACATCTATTTAATTTGTACGAAAAATCATATTATTATTTATTTAAACTTCAATTTTATGATAGGAAATAAGGTGAGGGGTCCTTACTTGATTTGACGCCAAAAAGCTAAATGATTTATTGCGCCTACGGGCGGTCCCTAGGCTACTTGAATTTTTCTTTGGGAACTGAAACGAGCTTACGGTACCTACAAATGTCCCAAATAACCCAAAAATCAGTCCTAGGGCCTACTCAACTAGATTCAGAAATTCGACACGGCGACTCCACTGTCCTCCGGCGACAAGCGGCAGCGATCTGCCTGAGGTTGGCTGTTATCGGCCGAATTCAACCAAACTTGCATCCGTTCCTGTGAGAAAAAATACATAGGGCCCTCAGTTGACCGAAAAAAACACCGAAAATCGAAACTTACCAGCGACGGAGCTCTCTGGTGCGGCGGCTCCTCCGGCTCGAGTCGCAATTTGGTGTTTTGCTCTGGTCAACCTGTAGAGGAAGGAACGATGGTCACAATGGTGGAAAAATTATATCAAACAGGAATCGGAAAGGGCCTCATGGGAGGCAAAAACTGAAAAAACTTGCGGCGGCGGCACCGCTGGGCTTCGGCGGTATTTTTCGGTCAATTGGCCGGTGTTTTGGCTCCGATTTGGCCACAGGTGGGTTTAGAATCGAATTCTGAGCCAAATGGAGAATTTTTACCTCGTTTGGCGATCGAAAAGTGCTCTAGTGCGGCGACGGGTGGCTGTGGTCAGTTCTCTGGTGGCTGGACTGTCTTCTCCGGCGAGGGCTCTGGTGGCTAAGGCTAGGGTTTGGGTGTAGATGAGATTATTTATAACTTTCCGCTTTTAATCTGAACCGTCCATCGCGATTTAATCTGGACCGTCTGATCGCGATTAAATAGGAAATGAATCTGGGCCGTTCATCGCGATGCAATTTGAGTCGTCCGTGCGTCATTCAATCTGGGCCGTCCGTATGCGTGCAATCTAGGTCGTCCGTATGTGCTTTTGATGTAGGTCGTCCGTGCGCGCAGGAACGGATCTCAGTCGTTTGATCGCGCGCAAACGGATTGCCCGCGTGGCTCCCTTCCACGTGGCCTCCCGCGTCAGTGTCTCTGCCACGCGGCGTGTCCTCGTTGGCCGAGGCTGCTGACCTGGCGCAAGTTTTCTAAATTGCGTTTTTACCTTCGGTTTTTGATTTTTTTAAAAAAAACACCCCCATAACCCAAATTTTCACCCCTTTTTCCCAAAATTATTTACAATTGAATTCTAAAAATAATTTTATCCTTTATTATTATTATTATTATTATTATTTGTATTTAATTAAATTAAACTAAATTAAAACTATATATTATTACATAATAAATC
>NW_019014525.1:108294-122181 GCF_000150535.2 Carica papaya
ACACTTGCATCGGTCCCTGCGATAAAACAACCCTAAGGCCCTCGGTGGGCCAAAAAATCACGAAAAACCGAAACTTACCGGCGGCGGTGTTCTCGGGTGCGGCGACTCCTCCGGCGTGAGTCGCGTTTTGATATTTGGCTCCGATCAACCTGTAGAGAAAAAAACGGTGATCACAGTGGTATAAAATTTGCATCGAACGGAGGTCGGAAAGGGCCTCATCGGAGGCAAAAACAGAGGAGGGGCGCGGCGGCACCGCTGGGCTTCGGCTGGGTTTTCCAGGCATTTGGCCGGTGGTTTGGCTCTGGTTTGGCCATAGACGGACTCAGTATCGAAAAACGAGCCAGGAGGAGAAAATTTACCTCGATCGGCGGTCGGAAACTTCCCCGATGCAGCGGCGGGTGGCGGCAGCCGGCTCCTCCGGCATCTGGTTCTTCTTCTCCGGCGAGGCACTTGCGGCTAGGGTTTTTGTGGTCAGGTGTGGGTGGGGTTATTTATACCCTTTGCCTTTTAATCTCAACCGTCCATCAAGATTAAATCTGAACCGTTCGATTGCGATTTAATTGGGATTAAATCTGGGCCGTCTATCGCAATGCAATCTGAGCCGTCCGTGCGTGATTGAATCTGAGCCGTCCGTGCGTGTGAATCTGGGCCATCCGTGCGCATGTTTGATCTGGGTCGTCCGTGCGCGCGGGAACAGATCTAGGCCATCCGATCGCGCGCACGCGGATCGCCCACGTGGTCTGTCCCCTAGTCAGCGTTTCTTTGCCACGCGGCGTGTCCTGGTTGGCCGAGGCTGCTGATCGGGCCGCTGACGTGGCTGCTGACGTGGCACAACTTTTCTAAATTGCGTTTTGACCCCCGGTTTCCGATTTTCTTTTCAAAAACACCCCCAGAATCCAAATTTTCACTCATTTTTTCCAAAATCAATTTCAATTAAATTCAAATAATATTTTTACCCAATTTTATCATTATTATTATTTTTATTTTCATGAAATTAAATTAAATTAAATCAAATTAAATTAATTAAAAATAAAAAAATTCAAATAATTAAAAAATAAAAATAATAACACTTGGGTGTTACATCCTCCTCTCCGGCTTTCTGGTTTCACACTTGAAACTGGTCGAACAAGCTTCTCTTCGGCTTCTGTCTTCGTGCGGCCGTCATTCCAGACACGCACGGATGATTTCGCAAAACCTCTTCCTATTTTCTGTCGTTCCAGAAACGATCTGGCTTCTTTCGCTTCCCTACCTCGTCGGCCACACGCTGAATGGCCGAGGTTCGGTTCTGTTGACTGCCGTCGGCACAGTGAATAGGTTGTTCAACCCCTCTTTTGGTCTAATAGAATCTGACCTCTCAAAGCCTAACCCTAACCCTAATTCTAACTCTAATATCATTTAAAAAATTAGGAAAATATTGAATATTTCTTATGTTTTATTAAAAGAAGATTAAGGATATATATACATACAAATGGATTCATATATGGTAACCAACATAAATTATCCTATTAATTTTCTTTTTAATTATGCTAATATATTTGAAAAGTTAATCATGCTATTATATACAAAGAATATTTTAACAGACCCCTATGAAACCAATAAAAGGGACAGTGTCAACCACCTCCCTGCAGTGGCCGAAGATGGCGTTGGATCGATGATTACTATCTTTTCTCTCTCCTGATGCTGGTGTTGACTGATTTAGGAGTTTAGTATTTTTTTAATTTTCTGACGATAGTGTTGAGTTTTGTTAAGTTCAGTTGAGAAATTAGGGCAACGTGATGAATCGAATTTAAACTCTGATACCAACTGGTGTAGAACAAACAGATGTTGAATACAAACTTACAGAACTTTTATTAAGAATAAAATTTGAAGATCTCCAATCTAAATAATAAAAATAATATCTTAATATAATAATAACAATAATGAATAATCTACCTAATAACTAAGTTAAGATACCTTATTTGTAAACACTAAAGTACATCAAAATAGGTTATGTAAAAAAAATCAAAATAGAAAATGTAGAAAACTTAGTAAATAGGAAAATAAATTACATAGAAATGATTAGAAAAATAGGAAACTTAATAAACAGGAAATAAATTAAATTGAGAGAATTAGGAAAATAAATCTTACTATTTCCCTTTATTGTAGAACTTTAAAAAATTTATAAAAGAAAACTAAACCTCTCTATTCCTTTAAGTTAGCTTCTGAAAACATTAATGTTCATTTATTGTTTTGCCTCATATCTCCTATTACTGAGATATGCTACCTTTAGAAGTTTCTTACTCTGCATCACTCCTTCTCTCTTGTTGTGTGCTCCTCCTTCCTACTTGTATTGATAAATATTATTTTCCTTTGTTATTCTTTATTTCACACCAATCAAATAAAAAACAGTTTTCCCGTTGCTGGTTTTGTCAGTTTTTCTTTTGTTCATTAGGCGCAAGCTGAAGATATTACTGCTTGTTTGACCTGTTGCTGGGTTTCACCCTTCTTTGTTGTGCATTCTGAGGACTTTATCCAATTGATCTGTGCTTACAAGTTTGCCTGCAATCTTCATACCAATCTTGTTGTGGTCATTGTCAACCTTCTGAAGTCATAGTTGAGCCTAAAAACTTTCTTTCATTTACTTTTCTCTGAGAAGCTAAATGTACTAGCTGCAATACATTTTAACTAAATTCTGCTAAAACTTGAATTGCTACATTTAATTTTTGTGTTAACATTCTTTGGCAACAGTTCTACAGAGTTCGAGTTGGGATCCAGTCACCGGAAGGGATCACCACTACCCGATGTACATTGCGAAGATATAGTGATTTCTTGAAGTTACTTTCTGAAGTAAGTGGGAGCTTACTATGTATATTGTTAGAGACTGAATCATTCATTTTCCAGCATTGTAAAAGTTGCTTTCATTGAACAATTAAACAAATGTATTTGACTAAATAATATTACTGGTTCAATGAGTTTGCACATGCATCCATTCTTGTTCATTTGATTATGGCACTCATGCATTCTTGCTTCTGGTTGTTCTTCTTTAGCTTAAAAAGGAGTTTCCAAAGAAAGCTTTGCCCGTGGCCCCTGCTAAGAGAATTTTGAGAATTAAAAGCAAGAGATTGTTGGAAGAGGTACTGCAGATTTGTGAATTCTAATCTACTTTTTTCTCTCTTCCATGGGATTGTGAACTATTAGAATCAATTTTTGATTTTTTTGAGTTCCATAATGCATATGGCAACTATAGCCATGAGGTCTGTTGTGATAGCAATTGACTGTTGTATTGTTTGTCTGGAGGGAACTTATACATTTTTATTATATAAAGCTGGGCTGGTGTTTTAAATAGCATGACTTATGGTTCTATTTTTAGTTTTATCTGTACTAGAAAAAATTTATCGTGTAAAATTATCAAAAAACATATAGAAATTAAAATATAAAGCTAGTTTTGTTTCAGAGAATAATAATATATTATGTAATAAGGCAATAATTCGCTCCATTTAATTTGAGTAGACACATTCAGAAAAAAAAGTTGAGTGGAGAAGTCGTGTAGTTGCTACTTAAGTTAGTAGAAGGATGCGTCTTCTCCTTTCTCTCTAACTTCTTTTCACCACCATCTTCATCACCCTTTCTTCTTATTCATTTCTTTTCACCAACATCATCTTCATCACTCTTCCATCTTATTTGTTAATATTCAAGTACTCTAGTCACTAGACTATGTAGAATGATTCAATATGAACACAAATCTATTAGGACTCACTGACTTGAGTGTCTAACAACCTTGCAATTGTGGTTGTGAGAACCCTATGATTGTGGTTGTTATAAATCCATGTAGTTATGGATTAAATTTAGCTCTTCTTTTTCTATCTTTCTAGCCTCCTTTGCTATCTTAAGTTAATTCGTTATTAGAGCTTGGTTCGATGCAGGAACATGAAGGTTACTAGGCCTCCGTGCTTTTGCTGATGTCTAAAACTGATGAAAAATAAAAATATTTTAGAATGGACATACCTCAGTAGTATGGGGTATTTACTTTTTCTGAAAGGAAAAAAGAACACAATTACAAAGCACCAAGGTGGTGTGACCCATTTGCAAATATCTACTCATCTTTCTATGAGAAAAGATCTAGATATCAACAAACTCACACTCATCGCAGATGGGATGACCCAAAAACCAAATATTTGGAGTTCTAAACCAATGATTGTGACCTATGAGTGAAAGGGGTTGTAAGGTTTCTAAAAGTTCTATTGCAAATGATTCAGATAATAGTGTCACGAATGATGGACATAAACTTTCTTCCTAGATTTTGCATTTGTGATACCCTTCCAATCACAAATCTCATCCTTTATGAAGCCACTAGCAACCTAACTTGAATTAAGGAGACTAAGAATAGAATGTTGAGCCTTCTGGTTTTAGGAGACCAAAGCATAAGGTGGCTTGGTGATTCAACATCATCTTGACATAGAAAGCAACATTCTTTACTAAGTTGGGCTATTGAAGAGACCCCATAAATGCATTGGTGGGGGAGAATGATGGGTTACATAGGCTTTAATTAATAAAAAAAACTCGAGTCGGGGTGTTTGATTCAACTGACAATTTTCTTCTCCCTGTTTTGTTTGACGTATTAATTTATTGCACAAACAAGCATATTTAACCTTTTTTTTTTTTAAATAAACATATTTAACTTTTATTAGTTGTGTGCTAGTAATAAAATCCACTGCTTGCACCTCCTGGTTAAAAGAGGAAGAGAAAATCTTGCTGACAATTGCATCTTTTCATCTAGCAAGTGAAACACAACGGGAAACTGGTAAAGGAGGAGACTCAACTTTTGTGAGTCGTGGTCTCGTGGATAGGGTGATATCTTCTCCATTTTCCACGGGGGACAATCATGAGGAACAATTGGAATATTTAGACTTGCAGTTTCGCTTCACTGTAGTTGGTGATATTATGGTTTTATTAGTTTTAGTCTTTAATTCTGGGTGATTATGGGGAAATTGACCGATTTTTTTGTTGACGCCAAGTCCTCTGGAAATTTTAGAGGAGATATTAGTCCCAGAAGTTTGGTCATTTTGGAATTCTCTATTTGTAAGGATATTTAATTCGTTTGGATAAGGAGTGCTATGGTTGAAAAAACTTCTTTCTCTTTTGCTTAGACAACAATGTCAAATCTTTCCACTAGTTATTAGATAGCCGAATAGGTATTTTCTGGTTGAGAGTAATCAAGAATTCTTGGGTTGTTTTCTCGCTTTGTTAAGATGTAATGGATGACGGAGGAGAAACGCCATGTTTGTTCTAGAAGATAGGGTGGGGATCGGTTGAAGGAGTTTGAAAATACCACTGGTTGAGGTATCTGCTTCGAGAAAGAAACAACAACTTCTGAGGAGAGTAACGGAAATATTGGGAAGAAAGAAGAGTCGGTAGCGGGCAATGATTCTCGAAAATTGATGGAAGCTTTCATTGAGGAGCAGCTTATTTCCTTAACTTTTGAAAACTCAAGTTCAATTTTCAAAACCTTTGGTATCAAGTGAGAAATAAAGTGTGGGTAAAGAGGAGGGTTTTCTATATAAAGCAATTAAGGAAGATATTCAATTATTTGACAATCATTTGCTTTTAATTGCCGTTGACTTCCGAGAGTTTAGAAGGATCCAATTGTAGCAGAAAATTCGTAAGGATATAGCGGATATAGAGTTTCATTTTTGAAACTTTTTTCTAGACTGGCCCAGCTGGTGACCAGAAGGTTTTGTCGTCATGCATCGAGAAGCCCACAGAATGGAACCCATATCTTTCCCAGCCTATGTAACTCAATCATTTTCTTTTAATTGCACCGATGTCCAAGGGGTTAGAAGCATTCATTGCTAGTGGAATGTTCTTAAAAATGTAGAGGGGCACAGACAAAATTTCTGTTTTCAATAGAAAGTTTCCTTTTTTGAATTTTTTCTAGATTGGGCCGGGGCCCAGTTAGTGACCAGAAGGGCTGATTTCATGCGTTGGGAAGCCCACAGAATGAGACCCATATCTTTCCAAGCTATGCAGGTTCAGTGGATGGAAAAAATTTATTAAATTTAACCTATTCTGGAGTACTAGTAGCCCAAACAGCTTCAAATCAGAAATCCACACTGTGTTGAATTGTTATCTCCAAAGAAGGTAACAAGACTCATGATGTGACTTAGAAGCTCTCTAACTGGTGAGGCTAAAGATTTATTATCGAGTATTCTTAGAGAAGAAGAAGTTTTGGAGGGTGAAGAGACATCATTTAAGTTTGCAGGCAGTTCTTCAGTTTGGTCAAGCTTATGCTTCCATGAATTTCCACAAATCCATCACTCTAGGAACTGTTTTGGAGGAAGAGTACGGTGACTCAGTTCCTAGTGCTACATCTTTTGATGTGGAGGAAGATATTGATGGGTACCTTTTTTTGGGAAGATTCTTGGAGGAAGAAATGGGTATTGAAGACCCTTTTCAAGCTAGTAACAATTAAGATATGGAGGCAAAGACAAATTTTAAGGCTGGAGGGACTGAATATGCTATTTGATGCTCAAATTCCTGGTTATGGGTATGTCCCTTGGTTTCTTGAAGCTTCCAACACTTTTCTCCTGTGTACCTTGGTTTCTTGTAGAAGGTAGCTGAATATGCCGTGGTCTTACTGTGATTTGGTTACTTTCCTAGTTGACGTGGTTTGGAGTCTTTAGTTATCATTTCAGAGCCCTTAGTGGTGCGAGATTCAAGTATAATCCCTCTTCTACTTTCACCTGCAGTAAGCATATCACTTCTTCAGGGATGACATCTCTTCCTTCCCAGGATGTAAACTCTCACCTGATCATATTCTTCACTGAGTCCTGCCATAAATTGGTACAGTCTATCTTTCTCAACAAGTCTTTTCAAGACTGCTACATCTTTACTACTTTCCATATTGATTCTAGAATATTGGTTAAGTTCTTGCCATAATGTTGGCATAGATGTCTAGGCTTTGAAAGTCAAATCACATATCTAAGTTGCATGTTTTTCCTAAGAATAGGTTTCTCGGATTGAGTCCCAAATCTCCTTTGCTGTAGGTAGATATACAACTGTTGCCATTGAATTCCAAAGTCAAGCCATATTCATCATTTTTCCTCGTCTCAAACATCAAAAGTGAGATTTCTTGACTTTGGTCCAGTGCCAAAGATATGACTTAGCTCTCTCCTGCCCTTGAAGGGCGGTCCGAATCAGTTGCAATCAACTCAAGTAATCTATGCCATTGAAATAGTAAGCAGCCTGATTAGTTGGAATTCGATGTTGTTCTGTGCTAGAGTTTCCCATTGGAAAGTTTGTTTCGGTAGATTGCGGCGTAACTTCCGATATCTTTCAAAGGAATGCTTAGGCAATTAACGCCAATAAAAAAAAATACAGTTGGGCGGGGATCACGGCTGGCAAGTGGTGTGCAGAGGAATGGAATGGTTGGTTTGCAGGAGTGGCCTGCGGCTTTGGATTGAGGCTGCAGGAGAGAGGGAGGGCTGGGCAATTGAGATGCAGCTGGTGGCTGGCTTGGCCTGGCAGAAGCTGTGGAGATGCAGGTTGCTTTTGTTGCTGGTTTTGGTGGCTTTTCTGGGTATAGGCACGCGGTTCTGGTGCTGGCACTCCTTTAGCTGCTTCTGGCTGCGCAGCTTGGAGGACAGGGCCGGCTATGAAGGCTGGATTGTAGTGGCAGGAGGCTGATTAATGGTTGCAGGCGGCTCGACTGTGGTGGCCGTCTATGAAGGCTATCCCCTCTAAGGTTTTCTTATTTCGACGATGAAGGTCGTACAAGGTTTGTAAAAAGGTTTATGGTTTTTTATAATCTAGATTTTTGATACCATGTAGAGAATGAAGTATGAATTTTCTTGAATAATAGTACCCTATACAAACATGTTTATATGAACAATAAAAGAAAACACTCTTAATTATATGAGATGGGTATATTACTGATAAACCTTTTACCCTACTTATTATACAAGAACTTTTCCAACACTTTCTTTGTTGGAATATGAGTGATGTGGCCGGAGCGAGATGCTGAACTTTTAGAGATCGTTTCGCCAAATTTTTTATTCTCTGAGATAAATTCTGTTTTGGCTTCCTTTGGGCCAAGGTTCATGGGCATCTTAAGGAGTTATCTTTGTTCATTTTGGCAGACATTAGCTTGCTATGCTTTGTCAAGAGTAAATGGTCTTCTCCTTTTTTCTTGTTTTTTATATGGGAGGATATTTGATCCCCCATCTTCTTGTAATCCTATTTCTCTTATTAATAATATTTCTTTTTCCATAAAAAGAATTACTCAACAAATTCTGGTTACCGATAGATAATATGGCTTGCTTATTATATTCTGTGTGTTCTCTCTTATGGTCCAAGAAATGAAAATTTTTTCTCAATACATAATAATAGTATGATATTCTCAAAAGTGATTAGCTTTATGCAGCGGCGGTGTTGTTTGGAGGATTGGATGGGACAACTACTATCAGACATTGACATATCCAGAAGCACTCCAGTAGCTATGTTTCTTGAGCTAGAAGCTGCTGCAAGGTCTTGTAGGTGTTCCTTTGATACACTCTGCTATACCTTGGAACAAAAACTGAATAAAAATTGAATTTATCCATCTTTATTACTATTCAGTTATGAATATCAAGTCATGGTAGTAGAAGTAGAAAGTGGAACTAAAGTGAAAAATGAACAAGCTGTTGCCAAACTAATATGACTAAAATGTATTTTTTAGTTTTCAAATTTTCAGCATTTTTTGAGCCATCCTGAATTTTAAGCCATTCTAACAAAATTTTAAATTTTAATTAAGTTCTTGATGAATAAAGATTTGTTGCTAATATGACTTTTCTCTTTTTAATGCTTTCAGCATTCGATGATGTAGATCAGCAAATTACAGAAGCAAATTCTTCATCTAGTGTTGTCACTCCATTTCTGTTTGATGCCAGCTCAGATGTTTCCCTGGTTGCTGGTAGTGCATCAGTTGCATCTGATCATGATAATGGTTCTTCCAGTGACATAACTGAACTGGGAATGCCCAGGCTTGGGAAAGGTAATGATATTCTTGTAGAAGATTCAACTTGTGAGCAAAAATTAACTGATAAGAATTACAATTTGGGGAAGCTGGAAAGAGTTTCCAGGCAGAAAATGCAGACTGGTGGAGATATCAGAACCATAGTTGGAAAGGAACTTTCGGAAAGGATAGTCGAAGCTCTTCGTAGTGACAGAACAGAGCCTTTGACTGAAGTAGAGCATCAAAGGTTAGATGACCATGCTCAAAGATTCTCTATGGAAAGCATCAGAAGTGACTTAAGCTCTGCAAGAGCTAGTGAAGCATCAACTTGGGAATCTCTAATTTATTTGGTGATGACTCGCTGGACATCCCTGAAGGTGTTGAAGCTTCTACCTCCATGGATGCTCCTTTTAATGCATGTTTGCAGTCTGCAGATTTGATTGTTGCACTTCCATCAGATGAGAGACATAAATTTAACAGAATTCTTAAGACAATGCAACAGAGACTTGCAACAGCAAAGACAGATATGGAAGATCTCATTGCAAGATTGAATCAAGAAATTACTGTACGGCAATTCTTGACGACTAAGGTATGCTTGAGATAGTTGCAACAATTTCATGATGTTTCCCGCTGTTGATAAAAAGAATCAATATATCTACTATAGGGGTTGGTATATGCTTAGCATACAATGTTTTATTTCTTTTTTCTATGCCTTCTTGTTTTAATTTTTCTTGGTACTTAAAAATGCTTGGGCTTACTCCTTTAGGTAATTGATTATGAGAACTAAGTTAGTTTATTATTTGAAACCATTTCATTCATTCTAATCAAGTTAGTTGTCCATTTTTCTAATAGATCTTGCTGTTGGAGGAGAATTTATTAGTAGAGAATACTCGACAACTTATTTCCTTGTATACACCTGAGAAAATCTAGGGTCTAATATGATCTTTTACGCGGATTGGATTTTAAAGGTTATTTTGTGGTAATGAATTTTTTAGTAGACCTATTCTCTTGTGATGATGAATTTTTTGGGAGGTTTTGAACATTCTCTTGTAAGTGATAGTTTGGAGGTGTGTAGCAAAGGTGGTAGATTAAAATCCATTGAAAATCATATATCCTTATCTTCTAATATGAGCTCCTCTTAAGGATAAGGTTGGATAAAGTAAAATTCATATTCAACAAATATGACGTATGCAGACACAGTTTTTGAGTAGGCGGATGATAATATTTATACTCTTTTTTAGTGGAGGAGTACCCCACAAATACGCGTTTCGAGGCTCGTGGATCTAGTTTTCCTCTTTATGAGAGTGAATATAAACAAAGGCAATGCACCATCTGAGGGATCAGATAGTTTATGATACTTACTATTGAAAATGCTTGAAGAGAACTTTTGAAATTAAGAACACTTGTGGACAGACAATTAATAATGACGGTAGCAGTAAAGATGGATTCGCCTCAATATTATTTTGGGACATTGTTTTGGAAAAGGAAAACTCTGGTGGTGGTTAAAAAATGACTATTTTTTGTTCTGCTAGTCAGTTATGTTGTGGAGTATGGATGCATGATGATTTATGAAGAATTCTTTCTTGCTGTAAGAATGATGAAAGCGTTTCATTAAAAAATCTTTAGTATTGCCTGTATGAAATTTGTTTATGGATGTTCTAAATTAGTTTTTTATCATATTATAGAATTGGAGTATGATATAAATTACATCATATTTGGTTTTGAGTAAAAACAGACAGGTGACTCTAGTACAATCATTAATAAATGACAGAAACCATTAAACTCCAGAAATATTAAGTACGTGATATGGTCTCCTAATATTACTATGGATTACTGAAAATGGAACTACACTTCATTTATTACTAACAGGAAATGTTACATGCTTATATTTTACAAATTTACATATATATCCCAGTGTAAATTTTTATATTCCAAATTATTAAATAATGAAAAAAATATGACTTTTAGATAGAGAATGATGGTTACTCAAGTATTTTATAGTTGTAGAAATTTAGGAAAAATATTTACTTTATTTCCACTATGTTTTTGGTGTTACAAATAACTCATATAGATATAAGGATTCTTAAGTACAAATAAAGAAATTTCCCCTTATAATCGGAATTCTAAATAATTATAAGAAATTAATAGTGAGAGCTATATAAAAAAAAATATCACAATTATTTAGCCAACAAAATATTAATGTCAACACTCCCCCTTAAGTTGGTGCGAAATATCACACATGTACAACTAGCATATCAAGTTTTGAAGAGTTTTGTTGTAAAAGTTTTTAGTGAAGATATTTGCCACTTGATTGTTACAAGATACATGATATAAGTATAATAAACCATCAACCACTTTTTCTTTTATGAAATAACGGTCAATCTCAATATGTTTCGTCCGGTCATGTTGAACTGGATTTTAGGCAACACTAATAGTTGTTTTATTGTCACAAAACAATGATAGGTACCTTTCTTTAAAGAGTTTTAATTCATTCGTTAGCTTCTTCAACCATAATAATTCACATATCTCATGAGTTATTGCTTTATATTCTGCTTCAGTAATAGAACGGGCAACTACACTCTGCTTCTTGCTTTTTCATATAAGTTGCCACCAACGAATGTGCAGTAACCAGTAGTCGACCTTCTATCATCTGAAGATTCAGTCCAATCGGCATCTGTAAATGTTTCTATTTTAAGGGGCCATTTATGGAGAAAAGTAAACTTTTTACTAGTGCAGATTTCAGATATTGTAATATTCGAAAGACGGCATGTAAATAAGTTTCGCGAGGATCATGCATATACTGACTCACTAGACTAACTACATAAATTATATATGGTCTGGTATGAAAGATAAATGAGTCTTCCAACCAATCTTTGATATCTTCCCATGTCAATTGATGCACAACTGCTAGCTTGTAATTTGTTATTACTTTCAATAAAGAACTCTGTTGGCTTGCAACCCCTCATTCCAATCTCTTTTAATAAGTATAAGATATATTTTTTTTGAGAAATAAAAATTATTTTATTAGATCTAACAACTTCAATTTCTAAAAAGTACTGCATTTTTTCTAAATTTTTAATTGCAAATTCTCGGACAAAAAGTTCCTTTAATCGAGTCATCTCCTTTGTATCATTTTCAGTTATTACAATATCATTTACATAAATAATAAAAAGAGTGATCCTACCATCACAATGTTTGATTAACAGAGTATGATCAGCATTAATTTGTTGATATTCGAAAGAGATTATAGTTCTTCTGAACTTTTCAAACCATGCTTTTGGAGACTATTTTAATTCATACAAAGCCTTCTTTAATTTACAGACATTCACTTGTGTTCTTTCATCTTTGAATCCAGGTGAAATCTTCATGTATATCTCTTCCTCTAATTCTCCATGGAGGAAGACATTTTTTACATCAAACTGGTATAAGTCCCAATAAAGATTAGTAGCACAGGATAGTAATCTTCTAATTGTGTTCATTTTTGTGATGGGCGCAAAGATTTCTTGATAGTCAACTCCATAGGTCTGAATATACCCTTTAGCCACTAATCTAGTTTTGTATCTTTCAATCAACTCATCTGTTTTGTGTTTTACAGCGAACACCCACTTACAACCAATTATCTCTTTTTTTTGTGCAGTTGAAACAAGCTCCCATGTTTCATTTTCTAACAATGCTTTCATTTTTCAATTATCACTTCCTTTTATTTAGGATCTTGTAGAACTTCTCTCAAATCCTATAGAATAGACACAGAGGAAACAGATAAAACAAAAGTTCTATAAGAGGGAGATAGAGAGTTATAGGATATAAAGTTAGACATAAAATGTTTAGTACAAATTATGTTTCTTTTTGTAAGAGTAATGGGTTTATTAGATAATTCACAAGGCAAAAATGATTCACCAGTAGCTTCAGGAACTTAAGAAGATTTTTGACCTGGGATAGACTGCATGATGGTTTTTTCTGTCTTATCTCTCATTGAATACCTCTTCAAATCCGGTTTATTCAGTCGTCTAATATTTTCTCCTTGAATAAGATTTTCTGATATGGAATTCTCCGCTAAATATGACTGTCAAGAGTGACCAAAGTGGGCATCATCTCTTCCATTTCACTCTCCTCCGAAAGAGGTGTTGGGGTGAAACTGAAGTATGGTTTAGATTCTTTAAAAGTAGCATTCATAATCGCAAAGTATTTTTTAAATGGCGGATCATAACATTTGTAGTTCTTTTGAGTAGGGGAATATCCAACAAATACACATTTGAGAGCTTTAGATTCTAGTTTACTCACATTTTTAGTATCGATAAAGTAAACACATCCAAACATTTTGGGGGGGAACAGTATAGGAATTTATGCCTAACAACACTTGAAAAAGACTTCTAAAATTAAGAACTCGCAAAGGTATTCTATTAATAAAATAGACAGCTGGAGAACTGAATCTCCCCAATAACTTTTAGATAGATTCATTGTGAACATTAATGACCGAGTTACCTCCAATATGTGTCTGTTATTTCTTTCAACATCCCTTTTTTGTTCACTAGTGTAAGCACAACTTGTCTGGTGAACTATCACATTAGACTCAAAGTAGGCACGGAATCTACCATTCATATATTCTGTACCATTGTTTGTTCTTAGAATTTTAATTTGAGTATCAAACTGTGTACATACCATTTTATGAAATGACTGAAAGCATAGAAACACATCACTTTTGGCTTTCAACAGATAAATTCATATTAATCTAGTGCAGCAGTCAATGAAAGTAAAGAACCATCTATGGTCATATAAAGATGTATTATGAGTACGTCCCCAAACATCAGAATGAATGGTCATAAAATGAGTACGATTTTTATGGTTACTCATATGATATGAACTGTTTTTATATTTAGTTAGCTCACATGCATCACAAATAAAAATTCATAAAAATTCTT
>NW_019014525.1:122211-138935 GCF_000150535.2 Carica papaya
TTAGAACTAACAATCTCTTTACTCTTGTCATTATCAAAGATGCCAAAATTGCTACAAACTGGAATCAGATCTATTGAACAGCAAAAACAACTCAGATCGACTCCAAAAAATGGCTCAGATCAGCTTGGAAGCGGCTTTCCTCAACAACTCACTTATGCTCTGGAAACAGATGTTATTCGCATGCCAAGGGAGGGCAGATCGCGACCATGCGCGGCTGGGAGGACAACAATTGCACGCTACCTCGCGAACCCCATAAAACTGATTGGATCGGGCGGCAAAGCCAGATCTGCAAAACTTTTCGTGCGCGAACTGGTGTCTTGCGCGAACAGAGCAGCTCGAAGCACGAACCAGAGAGCTTGGCGTCATGCGGCTGCGTGGATCCCAGGAAAGTGGATCGGGTTAGGTCAGGTGTGCACAAACCAAAGAAGGAAGCAGCGAGAATAGCTGCAAGTGGACGGATCGAAATGTGAAGTAGAGGGTTGCGCGCGAAATGCGCTGTGAACCACTGCAGGCGGACGGAGCAAGCAGAGAGTTATGCGCGAAGGAGCAGACGAGTCGGGTATGCGAACCAAATGAGTTGAGAACGCAAACTAGAGAGTTGCGCACAAAATGGGGCTTGAACTGCTGCCCGGTAGAGCAGGCAGGTTGGGTAGGGCGGAGATAGTCGCCGAAGTAGGGCGGCTGGCCACCTGGTGAGACTATTCCTCTATTTTGGGTGGCTGATGAGAAGATTATAGGGTTTTAAAAGAAACCCTAAAATACTCTTACTCTACTCTTATGCCATGTAAAAATTTAGGAAAAAATATTTACTTTATTTCCACTATATTTTTGGTGTTACAAATAATTCATATATATACAAAAAATTTTAAGTACAAATAAGAAAATTTCTCTTATAACAGAAATTCTAATAATTACAAGAAATTAATAGTGAGAGTTATATAGAAAAAAATATCATAATTATTTAGGCAACAAAATATTCATGTCAATAATAGTGAAGTCATATCTTGTGCATGAGGCTGGTAGTAATAGCAAAAAAAGATCTTACAGGTGGATCCAAATAGCAGAGTCTGTTTATAGTTTCAGCATGTCCAATCATCTTTTCTGAATTCTAGTCTAGAAAGTCATAGTGAGAAGAGTCAAATATTACTTTGTAATTTAATTGTTGTGATAACTTATTAACCAACACAAGATTAGTAAACAATTTAGGGACATATAATATATTTTTTAAAATAAGGGCAGGGTTATTGAGGGAATCATCTATATTGACAATCTTTTTCTTACTTTGATTAAGAATATATATATATAAATATTTAAAAATATTGATTATATGATCTACTTGAATGTATAATCAAAAAAATTTCAAATGATTTATCTGAGATATTTAATTCCTATGAGGTAGAAATCGTACATGAGTGTGCTAATAAATTAATACCTGTTTGTTTCTTCAGGGACTCAAGTCGAGCTATAGTCTTCCAATTCCACTCTGATTTTACTAAGATCTGAATTTGCTGTGTTTGGATTTGCTCCAGTAATTTGGCAACATGAGAAAAATACAAAGTCTGCACTGAGTCAACTTATGAAGTTAACTCAAACCAGAAACTCACTAAGTTAACTTGAATTTAAAACTCACAAAGTTGACTTGATGATTTCTTACCACCTTGATTCAGCTCGGCTTGAATCTAGACCGGAGTCACGAGCACAATAGGACCAGCAATTAGCATGCATGCATCTGTGTGCAAAAAGTCGCGATAGAGATGAGCTAGGGTTCTGGCTCCAGTGATGAAGGCCGGTCGATTACTACTGGTGGCTGGCGGTGGTAGCTGGCGACTGTTCTCCAGTGGTCAGCTATGAAAGCTTACTTAACTCTTTTTAGGGTTTTTCTTTTCTATATCAACAATGAAAGTTGAATAGGTTTTATAATTGAGATTAGAATTTTTCTAACCTAATGCTCTGATACCATGTTAAGAATGATTTTTTTTTATTGATGTGTATTCTATTAAATATTACAGTCTTATATATACAGGTTTTCTAAGATAGAAAAAGGAAATAAACAATTAATTACAATTAATAACGAATTGTGTAATTTTGCTCTTATGCCCTTTAATCTGATTTGTTTTCTCTTTAACATTTTGATTTACTTGTTTCTTAATACCCTGATTTACTTCCTCTTTAATAGGGATTAATGTGGAGGAGGCCACAATTGACGAGTTAGTGACAGATATAGGCTGCAGCAAATTAGAGTGGCCATTTGTCTACCTTGACATCCCTTTAGGGGGAAACTTAAATAGCAAACACTTTCAGAGAAGGGTGGAAAACAAGATTGCTAAGTGGTTAGAAAGTTAGAAAGGTAGCCTTATTCACTTTAGAAAGCAGAGCTAAACTGGTTCAAGCGCCTCTCAAATATCCCCCTTATACTATTTATCCCTGTTTAAGATCCCTTCCAGGATAGCAGATAGGATTGAGGGTCACATGAGGAACTTCCTTTGGGCTGGGTGAGGGAAATTTCAAGGATCACCAAGTGAGTTGGGAAATATATAGGGTATCCAAGAGTGCAGGGGATTTGGGGATAGGAATCTCGTGGCTTAACGACTTTGGCATTTCCCGAGGGAATCAGACTCCTTATGGCACGAAGTGGCAAAAAGCATCCATGGGAGTGAGCAAGATGGTTGAGATGTCACTGCAGGAAGGCATGCTTCTCATCGTAGTCCTTGGAAAGTCATTTCCTAGGTATACCCTTTTTTCCTTCCTTGTACACGAATCCAATTGAGAAATAGCTCCACACTGAAATTTGGGAAGGCTGTTGGTTGGCAACCAGTCATTAGCATCCCAATTCCCAAGGTTATACCAGCTTTCTACAAGACCTCAAGCTCATATCTTATTTTACAACAACACAGGTGGGATAACGTCTTGGAATTTCCATTTATCTCGTGACCTTTCAAATAAAGGGACCATAGACATGTCAGCCTTGGTAGACACTTAGGCACCTATTACTATTTATCCCTAGTCTGACTAGAGATTATGGACCTTGGACACATCTGGCATCTTTATCTGCACATTTTTATTTGACTACCTCACAAATAACCCATCGACCATGCTATTCTTGTTGCTAAAGGAAATTTGGAAGTTCCTATTCCTCTAAGGTAAAGCTGTTTATGTGGAGGGTGACTCATCAAAAGCTTAACACAAACGATTTGCTCCAAATCCTTCATCTTAATTGTGCTCTTTCTCCCAATCTATGTGTTTTGTGTTTCCGAGGGGGAGAGACTCGTGCACATTTGTTTCTCCATTATGAGTAGCTTGAAGATTGTGGACTGATGTGCTTTAAGTTGTTTGGTTGTTTTTGGGTTGTGCCTCCTATTGTAAATAGCTTCCTCTGCACGTTTATTGAAGGGGAAGGGATTAGGCAGGCTGCCAAACCAATGTAGCAGGGGGTGCTGTTCGCTGGTCTCTAGTGCACTTGGCTGAAGCGAAACTCGAGAATTTTTAACAACAGGATTTCATTTTATTCCAAGCTGTGGGAGAGGGTGACCTTTTTGGCATCCTTTTAGACCAAAGGCCATGGTTTTTTTCCATATATTTGCATCGCTGATCTCTATTGACACAGAAATGTTTTTATATACAGTCATAGCCTTTGTACTATTTGTTTCTTTTTTTTGCCGATTTTGTCACTTATGTTTTCTTAGCTGTTTTGGGGTTTTATTTTTCTGTATCTCTATGAGGGTTACTCTTCTCCCTGGCTGTACTTTTTGTTCTCATCTTAATAATATCTTCTTCTTTTATCAAAAAGAAAAAGTCAGAAAAAAGAGTCTCCAACATATTTTGTACAATAATCATGATATCACAATCATACTGGATAAAGTTTCATTTATGAGAATCTACTCTTCCAGGTGAAAGATTTGGAAGTGGAACTGGACACTACGAGAGAGAATTGTAAAGAAAACATTCAGCAAGCTGCTCTAATTGAAAAGGAAAAATTTACTCAAGCACAATGGGATATGGAGGAACTTCGGAAACAATGCTTGGAGATGGAACTGACATTGAAGTCTGTTCAGGTTTAGTTTCCATCAGTAGCATGCTGCTTAATATTCATTTTATATTATCATTAAAAGGTTTTGGTGAATGACTTCACTTTTCAGGATGAAAAGGCGCGGATTGAATTAGCAAAATTGTCACTTCTTCAGGAAAACAACACATTGCTGCAGGAGTTGAATATTGTCAGGGAGCAGCTTGGGAACTTGCATAAAGGCCATGAGGAGTTAGAGGTGAAATCTAAAGCAGATGTGAAAGTTCTAGTTAAAGAGGTTAAATCTTTACGAAGCTCTCAATCAGAATTGAAGAAGGAGCTTAGCAGCCTGATGAAAGAAAAATTAGAACTAGAGGTAATGTGTCTCCCAGACACCAAAAGCATTACTGTTAACATAAAGATATTTATTTGCAAATACAGATATGCAGAACCATCTTTTATTTATTTTATTTGGTAGAACCATCGTTTAATAATATAGAACCATCTTTTAGTTATTTTATTTGTTAGCTTGAATTTAAATTGGGCTTATCTTTTAATTATATTTGATTCATATTTATCTTTTAAATATTATATAGTTGGTGGGAGGTTATCTTTTATAATATTTGATTTATATTTATCTTTTAAATATCATGTAATTAGTGGTATCTTATTTTTAGAAGATTAATTTATATGTGAACCTATTTAAATGTATACTAAGTTGTTAATTATTAAGTCAATAAAAATTCAAGTTTCTTCACATAAAAAAAACTCCAATAAATGGTATCAAAGTCTTTCTTACTTATGGGTCTGTGGAAAAAAAATATAAAGAGAAAACAAGTGAGTTCATTAGATTAAATATGGTCTCAAACACTTTTCCTTTGTGTTCATCTCCTGTTTTCACTGGAAAAAATTATCAATTATGAGTTTTGAAAATGCAAACATATCTACTATCCAATTATCTACAATAATTAGAGATTGATAAGAAGTGCATCAATAATCAAAAGAAAAGTGCTTCAAAATATGACAATTAAACAAGATATATTTGAGAGAGATGCTCCAATAAAACAAATTTGGTATGTGTAACTTCTACATTAAGGAAGAGTGTGAAAAATTAATGTAGAATGTATAATTTATTTTATTTGTTAGTTTGAATTCAAATAAAATTTATTTTTTAATTAGACTTACTCTATATTTATCTTTTAAATATTATGTAGTTAGTGAGATATTATTTTTAAGAGATTTTATTCATATTTATCTTTTAAATATCATGTAGTTAGTGGTATGTTACTTTTAGGAGATTTGTTTATATGTAAATCTATTTAAAGGCACACTAAATTGTTAATTCTTAAATTAATGAAAATTCAAATTTTCTTCACATAAAAAAATTCCAACAGATTTTTCTAATAAGTTTTGAAGGTTTCCTGGTGGTGATAGTTTTGGGGATGGATAGTAAAGGTAGTATGTTAAAGTTCGTTAAAAACTTTGTAACCTTATCTTTTGATATAGACTCCCTCTAAAGATAAACTTGAGTGAAGTAAGATTTTGTTCAACAAATGTTAATTCGCAAACACATCGAATTTTTAGATAGGCTGAAGGTAAAATTTGTACCATTTTTTAGAGGAGTACTCTACACATACACATTTTAAGGATCAGGGATCAAGTTTTCCTCTTTGATAGAAATGAATATGAACAAAGGTATCACTCCTAAATATCTTAAGGACCCGATAGTTTATGATACTTACCGTTAGGTAAAACTGTTGAAATGCTTTTAGAGGACTTTTGAAGTTAAGAATGCTTGTGAGCAGACGATTAATAATGTAGATGGTATTAAAGATGACTTTATATTAATATTGTTTTGGGATGTTATTTTGGAAAAGGAAAGTTCTGGTGATGGTTAAAAGGTGATTATTTTATTGGAGAATGTGAATGCATGATGATTGATGAAGAATTCTTTCTTGATGAAAGAATGATGAAATTTTGTGATTGAAAAAATGTTTAGCATTGTCAATGTGGAATCTTATTATGCCAATTCCGAATTGTGTTTTTATCATATTGCAGAAATTGGGTGTGATATGGCTAACATCATATTTGGTTTTAAGTAAAAACAACCATGCAATTCTAGTGCAATCGTCAATCAATAACACAAACTATTGAGTCCCAGAAATATTTTGGAATGTTATCTCCAATATACTTCAGGAGTTTCATGGTAATTAAGGTTGAAAGAAAAAAATTCCAAAAGGGATTTTACCAGGAATACAAGTAGCTGTGTGATGAGGGAATCCACAGCTTAAGAATATACGCAGCTAACGTGGTTCTGCGCGGCTGATGGAGCACTAAGGAGGTAGTTTGGCACAGCTGTTGTGCTGGACAGAAACTATGCACAGAGGCTGGATAGAGGCTGTTGCACGACTCGTCAAGAGCTGTGCACAGAGGTCCAGCTGCATGAATCAGTGTTTGCATGGCTAACCACATCAAGGAGCAGTTAGAGCTATGCATCTGGATGTATAGATGCATCTGGGCAAGTGCGCAGCAAGGACAAAAGCACTGCTAGGGCTGTGCACTACAGGAAGCGGCTGTTAAGGGCAACTTGATTGTTGGAACAGAGAGTGGCACAGACGGGCAAAACATTATTTAACTGGTGGCGTGGTCGTGTCGGTATAGCGACTGTGTCTGAGCAGCAAGAAGGAATAGAGTAGCAACACGTATGAGCTGTGTGGTTGCAACGAAGAATGTTGCGTCTGGTAGCGGCCACGTCTGGTGGTGCGGGTCACAACAAAGAAGTAGCTGTGGCAGAGGGACGTTCGCGACTGCACAGAAAAATATTTCTGGAATGCAGAGGGAAGTAGCTGCAGCTGAGGGATGGTGCATGACTAGATACATGGTTGAAGGGTTCTAGTGCCACGATAAAGGTTAGTTTGGCTATTCTCGATTGCCGATGATGGTGGCTGGCGGCTGGTCTGCAAGTGGCTGGCTATGAAGACTGACCTAACCCTTTTAAGGTTTTTTTTTTTTTATTTCGGTGATGAAGGTCAAATAGGATTTTGGAACTGAGATTAAAGTTTCTTTGACCTACTGGTTTGATACCATGTTACGAATGATTTGATGCATATTTTACTAAATATTACAATCTATATATATAGGTTTTTAGAATTGAAAATAAAAGAAACAATTAATTATAATTAATTATATAAAATATAATTTATTCTTATACCCTTTAACCTAATTTATCATTTCTTTAACATTCATCATTGAATTAATAAATCAAGACATGATCGTACAGTGTTCCCCTTCCATATCCAATATCTTGGGTCATTTATAGCCTGTGGATCAGCAGTTCCTTTGAGGTGGTCCTCCTTTCCTTTCCCACATGCAAACATTAAGACAGATTGCGACCAAGGTAAGTAGTTTAATCTGTTCCATTTGTGTCTAGTGAAGGACAATCTGGAGTTCTTCATGCTATTGTTCCCAACTGGAACATTTTCCGTCGGATACACGATTTTCAACTTTGGACTTTGGAGATGGCTGGTGATACCATATTTTGGCATGTCACTTGTAGATGGGTCAGAGAACCATGCTCTGATAACATGAAGAAAGACTGAATTTTTATTCATGGTTTTCTTCTACATCATTCTACAATTTATAGAGCAGAATACCCAACTGATATTATCCCTTAAAATGTGGAAAATATACTCTGAACAATAAATTTCCCCTTTTTCATGATTCTAGCATATATTTATCTATCTATTTTTTCTCCTATATCTTCTCACAGTCATATTTTCCTCCTTATTTTCCTCCTAACTTTTCTCTTGATATTTCTATAAATTACTTCTAGGAAATTAGAAAGAAATTGACATAACTGAGCATTTTAACTTTAAACAATAAAACTGAAAATAAACTGAGAAAATATAAATCTTACATTTGCTGATCTGCTCTCATAACTGTTTAAGATACAAAAATAATGATGAGTACTGGCTGTTATTTTATTTTTATTAGGCTCGTAACAGATTATGGAAGACAAAGTTCTTTTCGTCCTCGTAGTTTAAGTACTCTTAAAGAAGATGTTGGTATAAATTTGTCATTTAATATTTAAGATCTGTGTGCATCTGTGTATTTTCTTTTTCTTTTTCTTTTTCCTTTGCTAGAAACCATAGGCATCGACGTCTATTCATGCTTGTAAAATGGAAAACATTATGTATATGTTGATAGGGGATCTGAACTACTCGGAATATTATGGGTGAGGGTTACAGCTGATGATGAAGGCTTATAGACCACAAGGAGAACACAGAAGTCCATGGAATAGCTCCTATCAACAAATACTTCAGAGGTTGTTTGGTAATTTGGAGACACCAATATGGTGGCACAAAAGAGACACCATGACCACTCAGGAAAGGGTGATATGGGCAATGCATGATGAAAAATAAAATGAATTTGGAACCTCTACATAGTGCTCATATTAGATTTTTCAGTCGTAAGTGAACCTCAGTCAAAATAAAAAATCAGCTACTTTCAATAAGTATCTTTGCAGATATTGTGTAATTTTGCAATGAGTGTAAAATTTCTTTCAATAGGTTGCCAAAACAAATCAGTTCACGCTTTTTAGGATATGCTTTTTTCAGAGGGTTCTTCAAAAGGAAAAACAGAAGACGGAGCATACAGACACAGCAAACGCAAAGTTGTTGCACGAGTGTGAAATTCTTTGGAATCGACTTCAGGAATGTAGTGTCAATTTCCTTGTTGAAGAGGAAGATAAATTGACTGTGGAGACTTCATCCCCATCTGATGCTATTGATCTATTGGTAACCTCTGACAACCGAATCGGTCTCCTCCTTGCTGAGGTACTAGTTACAGCAAAATTGATTTTCTCCTTGGTGTGTGTATCTGCATTTCTCCATATGAATTTTTTGCCTCTTGTTGATTTAACTTTTAAAATGAGTCTTTAATGATGGTAACAGAAAGGAAGGTATGTACATATGTTCGAACGAAAATACCTGCCCACTTGTGGTTTACCAAGTAGTTCTGCAACTAAAAGTGATTTTTTGTATAATAATTTCTTGCGATTTAATAATAGTGTTAAAATTTGAAAAGAAGTAGGGATCAGCAAGATAGAGGTTTAGAGTTACATTGAGGTCCAATTAGGTTCATTTTTCATTCAATTCCTGGCTAATCTCTAATTTTAGTTCTTCTGTCCTTTCTTTCTATTCTGGAAGGCCCTAGTACAGCATGTTCTTTTTGGGTTTTTGAGTTACTCCCACAATTATCTAGAATTCTCACACACACAGAATTTAAGGTGGGTGTGGGTTAAGTCAAATGCATATAATTATTGTTTCACTCATTTGGTTCGATTTCTAATTATATTCTCACTTAATTTCACTCTATATTTTTCACTGTATTAAATTTATAGGACCTGGAACTTACTTTTTGTCTCACCTCTTATCCCCACTTTGAATTTCTTATGGTGGGAATTCAATTTCCACTATAATTCATAAGAATTAGACTCACTTCCGATATTCACATTACTCTTTAATATATAAGTGGAACATACTTCATGTTTAATCTCACCTCTCATCTCCACTTTGAATGTTTTTTAAGTGGGATCCCATTTCCACTTTAACTCATAGGATGTAGATTATCACTTACCTTCCAGATAATGCTAGGTTGGGAGAGTGGTAAGATTAAACATACAAATCATGTTTTAATTCCACATGTTAAGACTCATATGAAGATTTAGAAGAATGAATTGAGTGGGATCGAATAGAAACTGAACTGATGCACCTTACAAAAGTTAGAACTAGTTATTAGTTAAGAACTAAATGAGAAATGAACCAACAGGCTGTTAGAGGTGTAAAATATAAATTTTATAATGTATCTTTATTTTCAATTCTTTTCTCAAAAATGCTGTCTCTCGTCATGTCAGGACTTGTTGAAGACAATCATTCTACGCTGCTCTTTATGCTCTTGTTACTTTTGCCAAGTCACTGTCTTTTCCATGAGGTCTAGGATTGAAAGACCATTTATGAATAGTTGGGAAATTGAAACTCAGTTTCATATTTCGGTGCCATAGGCATATAGGAGGATCACAAGATACATAATTATGTTGTGATAACTCTAGCATTGCAAGTCTTTGAAACATGTGAAGAAAATGTTTTTCTGCAAAAGTTCTCTTGGGTAAAAGTCTTTGAATCATGAGTAAAACACTTCATGTGATTCAATTCTATATCTTGCATCTTGTAATCGGAAATTATAACTAATAATGATGAACTGATTTTTTCTTCTCTGGTAAGTGTATCTTCCATGAATTGCTTATGTTTGATATGTCGACATAAACAGGCCCAACTCCTTGCACAAGATGTGGAAGTTTCGGGGAGGAGATTGGATGAAACTGAAAACGTAGATGGTAATATTCGAAGAACTAAAGATGAGCTGAAGAAGATGCTGACAGATATTTTAGTTGATAATGCGAGATTGAGGAAGCAAATGAACTCTGTGCTTCGTTGCACACTCAACCCTTACGTTAAATCTGATAAAGAAGATGAGGATGAAGAAGAGGAGACTAACTTAAGAAAAACTGTTCTCAACAAGTTCTTAGAGAGATAAAACACATCATTGATATCAGACTCAGAAATCCGGTATAAAAAGTGGGAAGAATTTTCCACTTTCTTGGTAAATAATAGCAGAACACTTGTTCTTATAGTTTGTTACTTCCCAATCACCAGTACAGTTCTGTATCATATTAATAAGTACTTTTTTCAAAAAGTTAATATATATATATGTATAGTTTTCTGAAAAGAAAATATATTTTTTCATTTTTTCTATGTTCATTTACTAATTTTAGAGCATGTTCTAAATATAAAAATTAAATAAAAGTATTTTTCTGTCCATTTACTAATTTTGAAACATATGGTAAATATAAATCAAAGAATTTTTATCTTTTAATTTTAATCCAAATCATACTTAAAATCTTATTGTACCAGATAATTAGATTTTTTTTTTTAAAAAAAAACATATATAAAACCATGTTGCCATAATATAACCCTTTTCTTCCTTATTTATACATATGTTTTTCTTTATCTTATGCATCTAAATATCATGCAATTAAATCCTAATTTAAGGTCTAAATAAAAAAGATTGTTAGTAACTATATATATATATACATCCTAAAACAATAATTATTGTTCAAAAGTAATTTTTGAGATATATATATATATTATCGTTCAAAAATTACAACTTTACTATTTTAATTTTCACTTAAAAATTTTCAATTAGATAAAACCTTTGAGACTACTTTCTACCAATATCACCTTAATTATTTTTATATAATAGATATAATTAATGGTCTTATGAACAAATTAATAAAACATCAAAATTGAATAATAAATAATTAAAATTTTTTTGTTGATTAGTGTTTGAAATTATATTCATATGTCTTTTGCATGAAAATATAGTTGGATAAAATTTTATTTATAAAAACAACTAATTGTATGTTTTTGTCATTTCACTAAACTATTATTAGCTTAAAACTCTTAATTTTACATGTAACTTTTTAGCCCAAAAGTCACCAAGAAATCATAATAGTAATTAATAATATAATATAAATTTATCTTGATAATTATTAAAAATTTTGAAATTGAATATTATCATAAATATATATATATGTGAAGGATACATTGATGAGCATAAATATAAATGTAATGAAAAAAGATTATATCTAATTTTTTTAAATTGTTATGATTAACCAAACTAAAGAAACTTATTGTTTCGGAATATTTCATTCGTTTATAAACGTATTAAAATTAAGTTCAATTTAATCGTCAAATCTACCAATATGCTAATTGAGTTAAGTTTTTAATCTATTGGATCAAATATTATGGACGGTCACTGTCACTTTATTATATGTTTATAAAATAAAAAATACTAATATTTTTAATAAAATTTGAATTTATAATTTTTAAATAAAATACACATAAATAAATAAGAATATTACATGAATTACTAATTATAAGAATTTTTTAACCATCATAAAATATTTTGTTATTGAATATATTCTAGATGACAGTTTATTTTTGTAATAAAAAATAAAATATATGAATATTTTTGTAAGTATATTCAAGATAAAAGGGTATCTTTGTAAATTAATACAACATTACAATATTACATGAAAAGAAAATACGTTACGTACATAAAATAAAACAAATAAGTTTCTATTTTAAAATTTAATTTGGGCCGACAATGTGTCTTTTAAATCTTAATATTGCTTTGTTAAATATTTATGTAATTATACAGAAAAAGCGTATATTTTTAC
The DNA here is from genome assembly GCF_000150535.2 of Carica papaya. Next base: position 134,514 of record NW_019014525.1, read on the forward strand.
AATTACAGTCTAATTTTTATATTAAAATAATTGCAGCTTAAGATATAAGTTACGTATATGTATATACATGTATTATAATTGAAAAAATATATATATTGTATACTGAATTTTTCTCATAAAAATCTGGTCGTTTTGTACTTACTCGCTGTTACTCTCACTCAACTGATTTCCTCTAATTTTTTTTTTTTTTAAAATATATAATTATAATTAAATTAAACCAATTTATTAGTATAACTGCAATAAAATTATTATATTTTTATTTATTTTTAACACGTGAAGAAACTCTATTCTTTACCATTATTTATTTATTTATTTAAAAGTGCTTCCACAAGCACGTGCCATTCGATTGCCTCGAGCAGCTTATCCCTTTATCAACCTTATTTCCTTGGTATTGTATATGTAACCTTTCATCCCCAAAAAGGCCTAATTCTTCAAAAGCTCAAAACCCTAGCCAGAGGTCCAATTTTAATTCTAGGGTTTTTCCCCCTTTTCCCATTCTTCGGCTTCGAACAAGGAAAAAGAAGTTAAAGCTCATGACTTGAATGAAAGCTCAAACCTCAAGCCCATTAACCTCTTTGTCTTCGTCTTCCACCCCTCTCTGCAACCGGATTCAAATATTTTTTGGAAAAATCCGGGAAAACTTTCAAAACCCTTGATTCAGATCTACAGTAGGAGTTTTCATCGCAAATCAATGTAAGAATTTATTTACTCTTTTGTTTTGTATCTACTCGTAGATCTTGTGCTTGTCCTCGTTTTCTCTATAATTTCAGAGTTTTTTGTTAGGTTTGCTATCGCGGATTATGTTATTATTATGATGGCGGTTTCGGGTTTTACCGTTTCGCGATTGCTGTTTCGTTTCAGTACTCTTTTTCTTCGTTGATGAATGCTTTATTTTAGGTGGTTTCTTTAATTTCAGTTTTCTGTGATAATTGGTGCTTTTGTGGTACTCTTTTGGTTTGATTTTTGGACGTGCTTTTTCAATTTGTAGTTTTCCTCTTAATGCTTAACTCGCTAGTCTTTTACCTAGTTCAGTCATGGACATTCTCAATTGCAGAGGTTTCACTTATTTAGGATTTAACATATATATTAGTGCTCCAGGTACGACTTGCTGGGAATAGCAGCTCTGCAAAGGTTCATTCTTCTTCGCCGCTTGGGTGGAGGCTTTGAATAGGCTTTTTGAGTTTCGAATACTTGTCCATCCAATGGGCCTTCTTAATGGCCCAGTTTATATCAGGACGTCAAATGTTTAGGTTGGGTGTGAAATTTCGCGGCTGCTTAGTCTTTAATTGGAAGAAAAGAAGATTGCTTTTCTTTCCGTCTCTTCCCACTTTGACATCATCTCCCCCTCTTTCCCATTTCGTCCTTAAAACATGGTTTCGGGAAGCACTTGTTTTTAACTTATAAGTTATGTCAGCTGTATGGTGGCAGCCTGTCTAATTTGATGTCTTAATTGCTACTCCAGATAATCTGACCTCTGCTTCTTGGGGTCTTTCAGTTCATTAATTTTTTCCCCAATTTTTGGATTGATAATAAATGGGTGGAGTGGTGAAACCCAGTTGGTTGTCCGTATTCATGGATCTGGTCTTTTAGTTTGAGCACTGTATTAACCATGTTTATTTCAAAGGGTGTATCAGAAACATGAATAATGTTGGCTTTTTGCTTTTAAAATCCCAAAAGAATAAATGATAGGGGTAGTTATGACGAAACAGGAACAATCTGACTGCAGCACTACCTACGTCAAGAAGAATTAAAGAAATTTTATGATCAGATATTTGTCATGTTCATCAGTTAGAATGGTGTATTATGTTCTGATTCTGGAATGGGGGCTTGAAATTGTTTAATACTTCTGTGATTTATCATCTCATTTGGTTTTCCTGGTCATAACCAGATATCTGAAACAGCTATCTTATTTGTTAGTTTTTTGGTTTTTGTATTTCATGCTTACATATGATATAAATAATGTGTTCTATAATGTTATGAATCTGGAGTAGGGCACGTTGTACATATAACAAGAATGGATAGTCTGCTTGACCTTTCATTTATTTCTCTGCTCAGGTCGTTAAGAAGATATCTGAAACAGCTTAGCTATTACTATTTTTTTTTTTTGGTTTTTGTATTTCGTGCTTATGTTTGTGTGAATACTCTGAAGTTTGGAGTTTGAAGCTGGTTTTTATCATTCTTCCCCCTTTGGGATTGTAGCTTATCTGATACTTTGCCAAAGGGTGGATGTCTATCACCTCCCCCCCCCCCCAAAAAAAATGAAATTGATATTTCTCTTTATCATGCTCTTAAAGTGCATTTGCTTTGCTGTTGCAGGAGTTCACCCGTCTCTGTAGAGATGGATAACCCTTCTGATAATGCTGAACACACGGAGATGGATAACCCTTCTTTGATTGAAACGGATCACAATGCTTCTGGGAAGGTTAGTAACCCTGAACACGAGGAAATGGAGAACACTGCTTCTATTGAGATGCAGACAACTGTTTCTGACAAGGATGATAATCCTGAACATGTGGCAATGGATAATCCTGCGTCTGTTGAGAACCCTGATCTGTCAAAGGTTGATAACCCCGAATGCTTGGAGATGAATAAGAGTGCTTCTTCCATTGAGATGGATAACACTGCCTCAGCAAGAGTTGAAAACCCTGAGTGTCTGGAGATGGATAACAACCCTGCTTCTTCTGAGACAGATAAAAGTACTGTTTTGAGGGTTGATAATCCTGAGTGTGCTAAGATGGATGACAACCTTGCTTCTATTGAGATGGATAAAGCAACTGTTGCAAGGGTAGATAACCCTGAGCGCGTGGAGATGGATAACAAACCTGCTTCCATTGAGGTGTATACAGCTGCTTCTTTGAGGGTTGATAAACCTGAATGTGTTGAGATGGATGATAACCCTACTTCCATTGGCATGGATAAAACTTCTTCTGCAAAGGTAGATAATCCCGAATGTGAGGAGATGGATAATAACCCTGCTTCCTTTGAGATGGATAAAACTTCTTCTCCAAAGGTAGATAATCCCAAATGTGAGGAGATGGATAATAACCCCACTTCCATTGAGATGGATGATAATCCTGCTTCCATTGAGATGGATGATAACCCTGCTTCCATTGAGATGGATGATAATCCTGCTTCCATTGAGATGGATAATAACCCTGCTTCCATTGAGATGGATAAAACTTCTTCCGCAAAGGTAGATAATCCCGAATTTGAGGAGATGGATAATGACCCTGCTTCCATTGAGATGGATAAAACTTCTTCCGCAAACATAGGTAATCCCGAATGTGAGGAGATGGATAATAACACTGCTTCCATTGAGATGGATAAAACTCCTTCCACTAAGGTAGATAATTTCGAATGTGAGGAAATGAATAATAACCCTGCTTACATTGAGATGGATAAAACTACTGCGAGGGTTGAGAATCCGGAACATGCAGAGATGGAGAGGGATCCTGAGATGGATAAAACTGCGTCTGCTAGAGTTGATAACCCTGAGTATATGAAGGTGGAGAACGACCCTGCTTTTGTTGAGATGGATAACATTGCTTCTGCAAGGGTTGACAACCCTGAACATGTGGAGATAAACAATCTTGCTTCTACAGGTATGGATAGCTGTGCTTCCTTTGGATTGGATGGCCATGCTTCTCTGGAGGTGGATAACCCTCTATCTGTGGAGGTGAACCCTCTTGCCATGGAGATAGATAACCCTGCTACGGCTGTTATTCCATTTACACCCACTACTCCTATTGTTCCTTCTGTTAATAATGAGCAGTCGAATACCGATTCACAGCCTAATAAGCGTAGAAGGAAGAAATCAATTGTCTGGGAACACTTCACTATAGAGACTGTTGGAGCTGGATGTACCAGGGCCTGTTGTAAGCAGTGCAAGAAATCCTTTGCTTATATTACTGGTTCAAAGCTTGCAGGAACTAGCCACCTTAAGCGACATATTGCCTTGGGAATCTGTCCAGTTAGCCGTCAGAGGAACCAACAAACACCAGGGGCCAAAACTGGGAGCACTTCTGAACCACCAAAAAGACGGTATAGAGCATCTCCTGGATATGCAAGCATTCCGTTAGATCAGGACCGGTGTTACCATGAGATTGCTAAGATGATCATATTGCATGATTACCCCCTCCACATTGTGGAACATCCTGGTTTCATTGATTTTGTGAGGTCTCTTCAACCCCAGTTCAATATGGTGAGCTTCAACACTATTCAGGGCGATTGTGTGGCTATGTACTTGAAAGAGAAGCAAAGCCTTCTGGAATTTATTAGCAGGATTCCTGGACGAGTCAGCATTACGTTGGACTTGTGGACTTCAATCAAGTGTGGGCTATGTTTTCTTGACCGGTCACTTCATTGATAATGAATTTAATTTGCATCGTCGATACTTAATGTTGTAATGGTAGCTTCCCCTGA
>NW_019014525.1:142944-156831 GCF_000150535.2 Carica papaya
GAAGGGTGTAAAAATATAAAACATCAATGGAGATTTAAATAAGTAAATTCGTTCATCATAAATAAAACTATTATGCATACATACTGTTGCGAGATTTCCAAACCCAACTATAGAAGTAATAACACAAACAACATCATAATCTCATATTCAAGTGGGTAAGACAACAACTTTCTATTTTTATTTGCTTATAAGAATCTCTGGGGGTCCATAGGGATGTCCCACTACGCGTTAACTCATATCAAACTTTGTCAACTAACTAGTCTCCCCATACCCTGTCCAATATGAGTGCCAAAAGTATCATTCCTCAATACTTTATCCCGTATGAAGGTGAATCAGGCCGTCCCCATATCCTATCTGGTATGAGCGTCAAAGATACCATTACTCGATATCCCGTTCGGTATGAAACAATGTTCACGGTAGGGTTCTCTATGTACCCAACCCATCCACCATCTTACAGGATATCCAGTGAGACAACCATTCACTCATTCATTTAACCAATCAATTTTTCGTTTACATTTTAATTTTCAGTTTCATAAATTAACTGTAAATCATGCAAAACAAGCAATACATGCATCAAGAAAATACAACTAAATCATTTTACCAATCCCAATGTATTATCATGTATTTAAAATCGTAAAATCAAATAATCAGTTAAAACATGACAAATAGTAAAAAATAATCGATTCCAGTTCCATTAGCAACCTGTAATTAATTCTCGAAATTTTTTGAATTACACAAAATAACGTATTATTTATAATTAGACTTCAATTTCATAACAGAGAATAAGGTGATGGATTCTTAGGCGTCTGAAATACTGAACTTTCTACTATGCATACTAGCGATCTCCGGATTTTCTGAATTTTTCTTCAGAGATTAAAATACGCTTTGCGTACCTAAAAATACCAAAAACCCTCAAATCGGTGTTAAAAACTATTTTCTAGCCAATTTTGGGGTTCCGACACGGCAGCACCACCGTGCTCCAGCAACGACACCACTGCCCACGGTGGCGATTTACCTAGGCCTGACCGTTTTAATCCCCTTTTGGCCGGTTTCGGCAAGTTTTATACCAATTCATGCGAGAAAACATGTTAGGAGGCCTCAATTAAATACGTTAGGGTGCCTCGATTGGCCGAAAAAGTCAAAAAATAGAAACCTACCGGCGGTAAAATTTTTCGGTATGGCAGCTCCGCCGGCTCACATTCGCAGCTGGACATTTTCCTTCGCTCAACCTGTAGAAAATAGAACAGTGATCACAATGGTGGAAAAATCACACGAAACAAAAATCGGGAATGGACTCATCGGATGAGGTTTCGAGTGTTGTCCATAGCGGCGCCGCCGGGCTTTGCCCAAGTTTTTCAGTTCATCCGCCGTTTCTTTTACTCTGATTTGACCATGGGGGTGCTTGGAATCAAATTTCGAGCGAATAAAAGAATTTTTACTTTTTTTGGCAGTCAGAGGTGGCTCTGGCACGGCGGCGAGCGACAGTCGACTCCCTTCTCTAGCGACTAATTCTTATTCTCTGATGGGAGGCTGGCGGCTAGGGCTTGGATTCGGTGTGATATGAGATATTTACACTATTCTCGCGTCAATTTGGACCGTCCGATTGCGTTTGATCTTGACCGTCCAATCGCGTCTAAAGAGTAAAATAAATATGGATTGTTCATCATGATTTGATCTCGACCGTACGATCGCGTTTAAAGAGGGAATGAATCTGAGTCGTTCATCATATTTAATTGCGACTGTCCAATCGTGCCTGATGAAAGAACGGATCCGTATCGTCCACGTGCGCGGGAACACTTCCGGACCGTCTGATCGTGGGGCACGCGGATCGCCAGCGTGGCCTCCCGTGTGGCACCTAGTCAGCGTGTCTTGCCACGCGGCATGCTTCAGTTCGTCAGGACTTTTGATTGGGCGGTCCTACGTTGTGCAACTTTTTTTAATTGTGTTCTGACTCCCAGTTTCTGAATTTTCTTTTAAAAACATCATCCGAACCCAAATTTTCACTCATTTTTTCAAAATTATTTTCAATCTCATCGCTAACCTATTTTTTTCATAATTTCACATTAAATTAAAATTTATTAATTTCAAAAAATAGATTTTTTTATACATTTTCGAATGTAAAATTAATTCTGGGCTAAATTTCGGGACCGGATATTACAAATGGTTTATAATTTTCTTTTGATCACGAGCCTTCTTCTCCTTCTTCTTATTCTTCTTCCTCTACTCTCACAAATTTAGCAGAGTTTCTTCAAGATTTTTATCTAAAATCTCAAAATACTCTCGAAAATTACATACTTCGTATTTTCTTTTCTTCCTTCACCTCTATATTTCTCACTATTTTTCTCTCATATGGAATGTCTCTTCCTCCTTCTTCTATCCCCTATTTATAAGACTGGGGAGTCACGAGAGAAATGTTATCACTATTCTATCATGTCACTTCATTTAAAAGTTGACACATTTCATCATATCACTTAATCTAAAAGATTACTACTTTTCGCATGTCACTTCATGTTTATTCTAGCTCCTTCATCTTTATCCGTTATTTTTTTCTTTAACTCTAAACTATGTCATTAACTTTATTATATATTTTCAAATAGATATAAAAGCTAAATTAGATATATCAAACATAAGGAATTAGTTCGATGTTATCACATTTTTAATTGATTATTTCGTTTGAATTATAATTTTACATATCTAATTTGTAAGTATATGACAATTTTTTTCTCAATCAAGTTCGTACTCAGAGAATTGAAGCCTTAAAGTTAGTTGCACGTTATTGAAATCTAAAAGTTCAAATGTCAGTATTAATGAATGATTTTAGTGTACTAAAATAGATAAATTTGTGTGATATTATGATTTTCAAGAGACTATATAGTTTTATTCTTATATTATATATTTAGAGCTTATTTAGTTATATGGATAGACTTTTAAATTTTGGCGATAATAGATTGTAATAATTTATTAAGTCATTTAATTATTTCTAAATTATTACAACAAAAGGATATTGAGTAATAAATTAGACCAACCAATTACACATAACTAAGGTAACTAATGAAATTTGTTGTTGTTAATAATATCTAAAATTTTTCAAATTTAAGTTATGGTAAAGATTTTATTCATTACCTACCAATATCAGTTCATTATCAGTGATATTTAATAAAATCACAAAAATTAAACTTATTAAAGATGAACATCAATATAATAGGGATTCTCTAGCTATTAAGAACAAAAAACGAATCTTTTTATTGTTTTTTCTTTTAAAAAATTATTTCTTTCATATTTTTTTCAACTTATTTAATAATTTAAAATAATATTTAAGAAGAAAATAAAATAGAATGAGTAATATATTCTTTTAAAAAATACTATGTTAAACTTAACTGGAAACTGTTAAATTACGTAACGATTTCACACTTTTCTTTCAATTAAGGGTTTTGTAATAATATACTGTTATTTTCTGATTCACAATATAAAACCTCACCCGACTCTATTCACAATTTCTGATTTCCTCTTAAGATTAGATTTTCTCCCTCTCCGCCTTCTGCGTCTCCATATATCTTCGTCTGCTCAAAATCTCGATACAATTGCTTAGGAATTTTGCAATACTCAGTAGCAAAGATGGTTTTAGCTCAGTTAGGAGGGAGTATTTCCCGGGCCATACAGCAGATGAGCAATGCCACGATCATCGACGAGAAGGTATTGAATGAGTGCCTCAACGAGATCACGCGTGCTCTCCTGCAAGCCGACGTGCAATTCAAGCTCGTGAGGGATATGCAGACCAATATCAAGAAGATCGTCAACCTCGATGACCTTGCCGCCGGACACAACAAGCGCAAGATCATTCAGCAGGTCACTCGCTTTATCATCTTCTTCCTTTGTGCTTTTGGCTTTTCCTCTTTCAATGTGGCGATTAAGATGCGAGTTCTAATGGGTTATTTGATTATGTAGATTGTTTAATTAAATAATTTCATGCTGTTTCTGGATTTCCTGGAATTAGTTTCAGCACTTGTGAACCCAATGATGAAGTGGGATAACATGTTCATTATTTTTTTTATTGCATATTGGGATAAATTGGGAGTTCATATGTTAATTAGTTTTGTGGGTAGCGAGAAAAAAAAGTTCTTTTCCTGGGATAATTTTGTTGAGTTTTAGTGATATAGTGTCCTCCAAAAGCTCATCAAATCTGAAATGTCCCTTTCCTTTTGGAAATTTTGTCTAGTTATCCTTGAGAAAGGATGAAATTTTGGAAGAGAATAGTATCCCTTGTTCAGAACTTATCCTAAAATTGGCTACTGCAGAATCGAGTTTATTGAGTATCAGCATGGTCTTTATGAAGGATTGTATGAAATGGAGTTGTTTAATAAGTTTAACAGTAAAGTTGGTGTCAGTCATGTAAAACTCCATTTACTAATTATCAGCATGGTCTTTGTGTAGGGGTAGTCTATGAAATGGAGTTGTTTGAATAGGTTTAACAGTAAAGACAGTCGGTCATGTAATACCAATTCAACCTTAAGTTTTCTTCTTGTGATTGCATTTTCTCTCTTTTTTAGGGAATATTATTTTCTTTATTTTTTATGCTCCTGCTCCTAGTGCAGCTTTCTAATAGGTTTCTTTGTTATAGGCCATCTTTAATGAGCTGTGCAAAATGTTGGATCCTGGAAAGCCTTCCTTCACTCCAAAAAAGGGGAAAACAAGTGTGGTCATGTTTGTTGGTTTACAAGGCAAGTTAACTGTTCAGTGCAGTGTTTAACTGGGCGGTCATAAACTTACATGTCCTCCCACACACCAAAAACTGAGTACACCATTCCTTGATTCTTCATTACATGATTGATTATTTCAATTTGGTGTATTGATTCCTTGGCCTGATTGTGACCCATCCCAGGATCTGGAAAAACCACAACATGTACAAAGTATGCATATTATCATCAGAAAAAGGGCTGGAAACCGGCTCTGGTGTGTGCAGATACTTTCAGGGCTGGTGCTTTTGATCAGCTGAAGCAGAATGCTACAAAAGCTAAGATTCCATTTTATGGAAGGTACGATGCAGAATCTGACAGAGACATTTCTGTTATTTGTTTCTCTGCATTTGTCTTTTCATCTTATATAGGAAAAATATTATATGTTTGGACCTGTGTTTGGACAATGATAAATTATTTTGTAAACTCTTGATGGGTTAAGATGCATGTGTATTTTAAATATTATTGCCAGTTAACATCTTTCAAATATTGTCTGCTTTTCTTCTTTCTTCAGGGGCGACAGTCCTCCAAAGTTGTCTTTCTCTTTTTCTATCAAATAGTACTTCTTTTCTATCCAAAAGAAAATCATAAGTTCTGTCATGTGCATATGTTCGTCTTTTTGTTGTATACATTCACGCATGTTGCATGTGTGGACAACCTTGGATGAGTTGCATCAAACTGTTAGTGCTTGATGGTTTTTTTCCCTATGTCTTCCTCCTTGATGCATGGCCTTTTGACTTGCGAAGTGCAATAACTGAGATAGTGTTATGTTTTCGAGACCAGGATCTTGTTACCGAGCGGTTCACCAGATAATCTGATTTCGGGTTCTGCTTCTTTCCCTTGTTATGATTCCTTGAGCGACTTACTGTGAATTATTTCCAAGTTCATCAAAGGGTGCTTGGCACTTTGAACCTCTTTAGAGAGAGTTCCAATCTTAATATTTGTGATTGTAATTCAACTTGCTTTCTATTAATTATAGAGTCCTTTAAATAGGACTAGTCTCATTACAATATAGGAAACTTTTAGTTTATGCTTCCCGTAGTAGAAATTTAGGAAATTCCTAATTAAGAAATAAATTTTCAGATAAAATAAAAATTCCTAACTAAGAGATAAGTTTTCCTATTGAGAGATAAGTTTTCCTAATAAGAGATAATTTTTCCTATTAAGAAAGAAGTTTTCCTATAATAGAATAACTTAGCCTTTATCATTCCAACTAGTTATGGCCATGTCTGCGATAAGGTTGACCCATGAAGGAGTCTGTAACAGATAGATTGGTAGCCAAAAAAGATATTCTTCAGCACTTGTTCACAAATTTACAGAACTTGAGTTTCAACCATGCCGCTAATTATGTCAAGCTTTTGGAATATAGAAAAATTTATTGGTAACTAGGGTCTAAACAACTTTTTTTGTTGTTTCTGCTTTCTTGTTTCCTTTTTCCTTTTCCATTAAATGTCATATACAAACTGATTACATGTGTTGTGATCCTAAGGCACCTTCTCAAACTATTTGAGTCCACATCTTAATCTTTCTAGCTTCTTGATTGTAAGCTTTGTGTATGAGGAGAATCTAAATCCGGTAGAGGGATATATTCATATGTTTTACATAACAATTGTTTCTCCCACCTGGGGTGGGTTCCTTTCTACAGCTACATGGAATCAGATCCTGTCAAAATAGCAGTTGAAGGAGTAGAAAGATTCAAAAAAGAAAATTGTGATCTTATTATTGTGGATACTAGTGGGCGTCATAAGCAGGAAGCCGCTCTTTTTGAAGAAATGCGTCAAGTTTCAGAAGCAACGGTATTTTCTGGCTTTCTAGTGATATATCTAATTTTGTCTCCAAGCGATTGTAATTGCTGATGTCTTTTTCACTTCTTTCACAGAGACCAGATCTTGTTATTTTTGTCATGGATAGCAGTATTGGGCAAGCTGCTTTTGATCAAGCTCAAGCATTCAAACAAAGTGTCTCAGTTGGAGCTGTTATTGTTACAAAGATGGATGGTCATGCAAAGGGTGGAGGTGCTCTTAGTGCGTAAGTATGGTTTTGTTTTGTTTTGTTTTATTTTGTTTATTTCTTTAATTTTTTTAAATTCTATATTTGGGTTTAGTTGCAAAGGAAAGAAGATGTCAATATCCAACACAAAAATGTGGATATATTTGTTAAGGCTATCATTTGCTTTTTAAGATATTATTTTTCTATACGTTTAAGCCATTATATTGTATTTTCCTCTACCTTTATTTGTTGTACTTAACAAGCTTGGGGAAAGTGAGTCCTTCGCCATTCGTGGCTTGACAAAACCATGTTGAAATAGTCCCGATAAGCTCGATGCTGTAATACTTATAGACATAAGAAATTGAGCACGCATTGTCCTGTCATCCCACTCACTAGCATTCCCCAGAAGCCCCCTTAGTTGGAAGGTTACACCATCTAATGTCCTTAACATCATGAATACCGCACTTCAGGGCAAATGGTTATGGAGAGCTTCTAGAGAGGACCAAAAACTATGGTAAAAGGTGGTTATGGCTAGTTGGGGAGGGAGAGACGGTATTGGCTCTGATAGAGCTATTTCAAAACCTCATGGCAGGAGTTTGTGGAAAAAAATCATGATGGGTAGTCAGAATTTCTTGGAGTGCACTCGTTGGAAAATTCCTAAAGGTGATAAAATCTGTTTCTTGGAGGACATGTGGATCGATGAATATAAACCTAAAGACACATTCCCTAGCATTTATGCCATTGCACAAGACAAAAGCTCTCTGGTGCAAGAGATGTATTCAGTGAGGGGTGACCAATGGGATTGGATGGTGCGGCTTTGCAGAAACTTGAATGATTGGGAAGTTGTTGAGTATCAAGAACTACTGATATTACTTTCCAATTTTAAGCTAGATAATCACAGTGATTAGAGGGTGTGGAATCTTGGGAAACATAGCAATTTTTCTATAAAATCATACTATAACAAGCTCGCAGTTGGGACAGATGGTGAGTTTTTAGTTTTCCCTGTAAAGCTGATAGGGGAGACTAAAGCTTTCCCCCAGAATGGCCATTTTTGCTTGGGAAGCTTGTTGGAGAGCATATTGATGATTGACATGCTTAAACATAGGGGGAAGATCTTGGTTAATCATTGCTATTTGTGTAAGATGGGGGCTGAAACATGCAATCACATTCTGCTGTGGTGGCCTCTTGGGGCTGAACTGGGTCATTGCAGGTTCTGTTAGAGAGGAGCTGTAGGCTTGGGCGGGTTTATGTAATAAAAGAGCACATCTTCTACTCATTCCGTTATCTATTTTTTGGGTAGCGTGGAAGAAAAGAAATGCTAGAGTTTTTGAAGGGGTTGAGGGGAGTTTTGTTCATATTAAAGATAGATGGTTACATGTTTTTGGATTTTTGACTTTGGGTCATGACGTTAAAGGATTAGATGATTTTGGGTATGTTATCGACCATTTGATTGACTTGTAAATCTGCATTATATATGCAGGTCGTACTCTCTTGATACCATTGTTAATAATACTTTTACACTCTTTTATTAAAAAAAATAGTGTTAGTTATTCATCATCCTTTGATTCTTGTAGGTATTCTAGATTTGGTTTCTAAGAAAGGTAGTTTTTTATGATTGTTCTCTTGCTTAAATAATTCATGCCCATCGTATTTTATGATATAAGCTTCTTTAGCATAACTTTAACAAATACTTCGAGTTCGAAATGCCCCAGTACCCTTTGTCTCCCTTATGCCCTTCTTATAATTTATAGAGCATCAGAACCTTTTAGGTTCTCTACTTTTGTCCTCTCCATTTTCTTTTAAACTTGGCTTTCAGCATTTATTAGTCTCAGGGTTTCTTTTTGTATTAATATTAAAAAATCTGTTTAATTCTATAGCTTAAGAGTATTTAAGGCCTGTCCCTTCCAACCCTCATGATTTAGCCCGGTGGTTTGCTAATATAAGAAATATTCTTCAACACCCAATTAGACACCTTTTCTTGGTTGGTGGAGACATCCTTGGTAGAGTTGAAGTCATCAAGATCTTATTCTTTCTCCTCTTCCATCCGCTCGCATAACCCACTTTTTCCGGAAAAGACCTCAAGACCATCTTGCCACCTCCCAAAGATGCTAGTGGCTCAACAAGGTTGATATCCATCCCCATATGAGATGTAAAATAAGTAAGCAAGATGACCTTATGATTCCCTTGTCGCTTGTAATGATCATTGAAACACGCGACATGCAAAGCAGAACCCCCTTTGGGAATCACCCACCTTACTAGAGTAGTTGCTAGGTTAGTAATGCCAACAAAAAACTTCCTGGGTGCTGAATGCAAAGCATGCAAGTTTACTTCGGATGCGCCTATCTCAGAGTCTATAATGCTAAGGAACAAAGGGGAAGGCTCTTTGGTGGCTACTGCTTCCCTGGAATAACAGATTGGACATCAATGAAAGCTGGCTTCTGGCAGGTTTATTAGTAGGAACCATTTCCCTTTCTCAGTAGAAGAAATTTTTTTTTTTTGAAATAACTCAGTATAAGAAATTTGGTTTGACAAGGCCCAAAATTGACCTATGCCCAACTCGCTTATTGGTGATAGGGATCTGCTTCCTTTGGATTTTGAACTTTTTCAAAACCCAGTTTAAGAAAGGATCTCTCACCTGTGCCCAATATGCAAATCGTCTCTGCTAATGACCTTGAAGGAGGCATGTCTTGAGACAGAGAGCGCACTTTCATTGCGATCTTGAGATTCTCCTTATAGCACAGACACTGTCAAGCCAGTTTGACACAGAGCTAGATTCCCTTGTCAGTTCTACCTTATTAGAGGTTTCCATCCCACATGAATCCCCATAATAAAGCCTATTGTTCCTAAGCTTGAAGGTGAGAAGGTGTAAACCAAAGATCTCTTGAACGGCCTTCATAAGTCTTCACCATCCATCAATTTAAGAGCCTATTGGAAAATGCATTCTCCTTCTAACAATCCATGCTTCGAAGTGATTACCAGAAATTAGCATTTTTGTTATCTTCCAGGCAACCCAAAGTCTCCTCCCTTTGCTTATAAAGCAAAAGCAGACCCAAGACTTCGGTTCTTTATCTTAGAATTTGGATAAAGAATTGATGAACCACTCAGTCTCATTCTTGACAAGAGAAATGGAAATATGAGACCCCTTGACATATTCTAAGACCCTTAGACAGTCAAGCTCATGACCCTCAAGATTGAAATCAAAAGATTTTCTACGGATAGCCAGACATCTCTGAGGAGAGACTGCTTTGAGAGAAACAAACTTATTGACTGGTCAGGAACCAGTCAGCACGGCGAAAGCAGTTTAGAGATGGAGTGAAACCATTCAAGGGAAATGAGAAGAGAGGAGAGAGAGAGAGAGAGAGAAGAAAGAGAGCTCGAGTCAAGTTTTCAGTTTCATCTTTCATATCTACACATAGATCTCGCTTCCACCCTAGTATGGTGCCATGTTGACACCAGTGGGCACTAAAATTTAAGAGTCTGATCGACACAGTCTTAATTGTTCATTGGCGTTATCATAAGACATCTGTCTGTTGCCCTTATTGTACGGAAGCCTTAGCTTACTTTTTAGGTCTGTCTGTTACCTTTCTTTTTTTATGGAAATTGTACAAGTTATTGATCTTTTTCTTTTGGACCTGCACTGAAATGGTAAAGGGTAAAGTTTGAGCTGGGACAGTTGGTAGAAGGAAATGCCTTGTGAACATTTTGGATTGGGTTTTTGAGAATCTTTGAGCATCTTATGTGTAGTGTTTTTGGTACAATTTTATTTTCTGTATACAGTGGACTTCTGCATAGTGTATCTGCTTGCTTTGGTATTCTTATGGAAAAGCTGCTTCCTTGTTTATTTACCAGATTTATTTAGAAATTTTAACTCTCTTATTAGCCATGACAATCAAATCATTTTTTTAAAAAATAAGACAATCAGATCATCTTTTATTTATTTGAACAGAGTTGCAGCAACAAAAAGTCCTGTCATCTTTATTGGTACTGGAGAACATATGGATGAGTTTGAAGTTTTTGATGTTAAACCATTTGTTAGTCGTCTCCTTGGTGAGTTCTTTTTTCTAGTCTTTCAGCTTCATTTTTTCAGTACGATAGGCTTTAAACTTCATATTACAAATATACTTTTTTAACTAGTGAGATTCATGATTCTCTTTATGGACAATATTACCATTTTAGGAGTAACTATTTTATGATTATGTTTCAACCAGGCATGGGTGACTGGTCTGGGTTTATGGACAAAATTCATGAAGTCGTTCCCATGGATCAACAACCTGAGCTTTTGCAAAAGCTTTCAGAAGGGAGCTTTACATTGAGAATTATGTATGAGCAATTTCAGAACATACTTAAAATGGGTCCAATTGGCCAGGTTGGGAAAACTGCTAGTGACTGCTTTTGGAACATGGCTTTTTATTCTTTTTGTTTCTGTTACTCTCTGTTTGGACGTGCCAATATTTTAGGTCTCTTATTTGCTGGTTTGCGTTGGATGGTATAGCACTGTTGTATGTGTAACTGATCTGTAACTTGTTAACTTCACATATGCGGATAAAAACTTGCATAGATTTTACTGAAATTTCAGTTTTCTTTTACATTTAAGTTTATCATTTATTTCATGGAACTGCCTACTTTTATTATTGGAAAATTGGACTTTTCTCCCCACAGGTTGATTATGATAAAAAGTAACTACTGACATATTGGAGTAAAAGGTTGGTAGTTGTCTGCTTATTTGGTTTCTCAGAAGTGTAATTAATTTAATGACGAGGATAGGGCGGGATATTGTTAAGGAGACAACCAATGGAATACGAATAAATTGACATGCTGAAAAGTGTAACATTCCATTTCAGTAGAAATAATCATGAGATATTAAAATGGGTTATATCTTCCCATCTGCTGTAAAATGAATAGATGTTTTCAGTTATATTTAGTCCTATAGTATTATAGTATTCTGATTAATTATTTAGAAGGATGAACTATGCTTGTGACTGGGTTACTATATGGAACTATTATTTCCAGTTTCAGAAGATTACAAGTATCATATGTGAATGATGCCTGTAATCTTATTTGACTGGACATTTTCATGTTAGCAAGCATGCCAAAATTCAAGCTGCAGCCGGTAATGCTCTTCATGCAAATAGACCTGAGCTAATAGCAACTGAATTCTTGAATACTTTCAACTGTAGGTTTCAATTGTGTGCTTGTTGTAGTATGTGGTTGATCTGAAATTCACCTAATATTCTTTTAGATTAAATAAAAGATTTTATCTCTCAGTTACTTTTATTGGTAGATGAGGTTTGCTATCTTTCTCTCTCTTACTCTCTTCTTCCTCTCTTCTTCATGTTTCTCGGACATCTATTTAACTTTGTGTTTTAGGTATTCAATTGTTTGTTGTCCTGGGCATGGCAAGATAATATCTCCAATGATTTTTGAGCATCAGATTTGAGGTATTTTTCTACTTGTTTGCCACAGGTTTTCGCAATGCTCCCTGGATTTAGTTCTGAATTAATGCCAAAAGGTCGTGAAAATGAAAGCCAGGCAAAGATTAAGCGCTACATGACCATGATGGATTCAATGACCAATGAAGGTATGTCAATGTTACTTTTAAATTATTTTCCTTTAAGCATTCTGGGCATCCTTTCAAAGCTAAATTTCCTAATATCTATTTTGAAGTGGCTGATTATGATTTGCTACCTTACAGAGTTGGATAGTCCAAACCCAAAGCTCATGAATGAGTCACGAATTATGCGGATAGCTAGGGGATCTGGGCGAAAAGTCAGAGAAGTTATGGAAATGCTGGAAGAGTATAAGCGCCTTGCCAAGTTATGGGGAAAAATGAAGGGACTTAAGATTCCCAAGAAAGGTGAAATGAGTGCCTTGTCACGGAATATGAATGCGCAACATATGAGCAAGGTCCTCCCACCACAGATGCTGAAACAGATTGGTGGAATGGGTGGTTTGCAAAACTTGATGAAGCAAATGGGATCGGCAAAAGATATGATGGGTATGTTTGGAGGTGGCGACAAGTAGTCTGCAAACCCAATGCCTCTGGGTTGTTGAGTTGTAAAAACAAAAAGAGAACTCTCAGTTTTCAGTGAGAAAGTGATGAGGAACCATTTAACTGGAAGGGAAAATTTGGATTATCAGAGGTTGAATGTCTTCCCAAATTGTAAACTTAGGTTTACTAATTGTACGAGGAATTTTGTTTAGTTGATTACTTGAATATATTTGTCTATAAGCAAATTCTTTTACATCATGCTTAAATATGTTTTATTTAGATCAAAATTATTATTTCTTAACTTTTTTCTTTGAAACTTTGTTTTGTATAATTGTCATGCCAAGAGGGATCATGCCTGTGTTGTACACATTGGGTAGAATTGTATTACCTGCCGTATTAAAATTTTTTCAGTTTATGTAGTGTGCTAATTTCCTATTTAGTATCTTAAATATAATATAAAGTTTAGACGCTATATAAATATGTGGGTAATATTTTTCTGTTGTTCAAACCGCTTATAAATAAAATTATAGGATATTCTTTCATGCTTGCATGCTTAATCCTTATTGATTATGGTTTTTAGTATGTGATTCCATCTCTTATTATTGTAGATTAGAGTTTTTCTTTTTCGAAATATCTTTTGATCTTTTTTAAATTTTATTTTATTGTGGTACAGATATGACATCGAGAGTTAAATTTTGCTTATGATATAAAATTTGTCAATCCTTCAAAATTTATGAGCCTAATCTAAAATCATTTAAGGTGTCTTTGGTTCATTTCTTGGGTAATTCATTTATAATTTAATCTTATAATTTTCAATTACAATATCTTTTATTTACATGATCCAACTTTGAAATCCTAGACAGAGATAATCTAATTCAAGCTTTTCAAGGCAATGATGTGTTTCCACCATAAAAAGATTCAAGGTGGGATGCCAATAATTCAAATATTATAATTCTGTTCTAATTCAAAGAAAATGCATGCAATAGGTACCGTAGCTATCTTCTAATTGAAAGGAAATTCATGGAATAGGGGGCTATATCTAAGTGTTCATGAGAATTTAGAGGGGGTGTCAATCGAATTTTTCAAATTTAAACAAGCTAAGGTAAGAAAGTAAATATTCAAAAGCAAATTGAAAACAAAAATTAATTTACAAATTTTAATTAAAAACAACATATT